>JAJEKB010009622.1:0-14374 GCA_022393335.1 Macrotrachela quadricornifera | reverse complement strand
CCATTTTTTATAGTTCCCCTATTATGATCTGATGGTGTCAGCTAGTTCCCAACAAAAACAGTTTTTATCTAAATTTCATTGTTATTTTTTCATTAGTAGAATAGTGATCATATAACAGAAAAATAGAGCAAAACACGCTCAATTTGTTCACAAAAGAAGAAATTTTTTTCAAGTCTTCTATACGAAAACAAGGCGTCTGGGCCATCACTTTTGGTATGACCTAAGCAGTTGTGAATAGTAATATGTAATATATACTCAAAAGTAGTCAAATAATAAGAAAGCAATAAAGGAATACATATATAAATAACTTTCAAAGATCTTTTAGGATTAATCTTCATTACTTTTTAAAGACTGCTTAAGGATGATTTTTATAAATTTTCAAGATTTATCTAAAAATGATGCTTACAAACTCTTAAGACATATGATCAGTACTAGTTCTTATTTCATCTGAATATGTAAGCCAAAACTGATCTATCTCTTCTATTAATGTCTTATTATATTTATTATTTTGATATTATTTTATTACATTAATAATTTGTTACTCGTTAGTATGTATTCCTTTATTATTAATTGCTGACTAATTAAAAGGAAAATAATTCATATTCCACTAATAAGAAAGAATAAAAGCTCGAATACCATTAACACCATAGGAACGTAGCAAATCGTAAGAAAAAGTAATAGATAATCTAGTACTTCTATGAAAACTTACGTGATCATTATAAGTGGTTGTTATATCGATATTACTCTAATATTAATACAAAAGTATTAAGTTATTTTTTAAAATATAATATAGAAATTTTTTAATTAAAATTAATTACTGCTAATGCTAATATCTCTCCATCCGCAAAATATACTAATCGAAATGATTGATAAGGCTTGTCATCAGAGAAGAAGTAATAAGGATCCAATTAACATCATACATTCATCTCATACTCAAAAACATTTTTTTTTTATTATCATTGAATTCAAAAAGTTTCTATGCAGTAACGTAAGGCAAAGTGATCATGGTTTATCCTAAATCGAGGCAGGGCAAAAACTTATCTTCATTCTGTCTTGCAAAAGAGTAAGGTAGGACCCAACAGTATGAGATTTTCATACGATTTAACATCTAGTTTTTAATTATGCAAATATTGACTCATTAAACATAAAAAGACAAAATGAACAAACCAATGTATAGAACTCATTAAAACGCAATATTTAAAATTTGACAATTGTAAAACCCTGCTTCGATGAATATAAAAGAGATTTATTTTACTTCTATTTGCTCGTTAATTAATTTTTGTTTTTATTTTGTTCTCTTTAATTTATTATTATAATTCTTTTTATTATTGATTTTATTTCTCAAGTTAGCTTATTGTCCGATACTATTTATTAAAATCACAGGATATCTCAACGCATCATCCTATATCTTGATATATAGAAATTCTTATGTTGACCATTATCGAAAGTTATGAATAAATTAAATCATCGCTATTTAATATTCGTATGTCAACTATATCAAATCGGCACATTCCTAATTGTGAGCATTGGCATCTACAATATGAATGTCTACTTCTCTAAAAATGGTAAACTATGTTATTTAAAATATTCAGAATCATATTGTGATCATCTATATTTTAAGGAAAAGTTTGAAATGTTCTAGAAATCTCTATCCATATAATCCTTGTTTTAACGAATACAATGCGGTGGTTCAAAAAAAGGATCTCGTAGGATTAAATTAGCATATATCAACTAAAATATTTCTCAGATCGTTCCATGATTGCCGCATTAGTTTATCTGTAGGGCTACATGATGACCTATAACATGGTTTTTCAAAATCTATAGATATCAACTGTTTTTCACGATTTGTTTTTCAAAGATCTCTCAACCATTTTACGTGCTAGAAAGCTTGAGGTCTCACATTGAAATAAAATTATGTTCTACAACTTAACGAGACCGAATTTTGTATCTTTCACTTATTTCACAAAAAAACTGATTTTTTTTCCGAAATGTATCTCTAACTTTTCAAATTCCTTGAAAGAAGTTTTTATCAACTGCAAAGAATTTAATAGAAAAACATATTTTTGACCTTTGGTGCCAGAATAATCCGTAAATGTCTCAATACCTTGGGTTGAACTTTGTATTGTAAGTTCCACACACACACAGACATATAATCTCTACAAAATTCAGCCAGATCTTTTATGTTGGGATAAAAATAAATCTCTGAGTGGGAGGTGACCTGAAATAAAAGATTAAAATAAAAGCGCAGTTAATCTATACTACAATATCCACACTATGAAATCGGTTTCACTCAATTGCAAGGATCTCATCACCATTCAACCTAAGAAATGTAATCGATAATAATCAAAATCCATCGATTATCAAATCAGAACATTATGGAATTAGATACAATAAAAATAGTTTCGTCTTCACTAAGACTTATACGGCATTCTCATTAATTTCGTTTTGACTTAATTTTTGGAATACCACGAATTGATGAAATACGATTAATATCGATTCGATATTTTATATTGAGTGATAATGAATTTCTAAAATTGAGTGGAATTGATTATAAAAAGAATAATAATGTAGATTAGGATGTATCTTCAAATGAAAATAATATAGATCTTGATGTTTTCAGCTAAAATTGTACTTTCACAGAATGCACTTGTTATATAGATAAAAGTAATGTCTATTTTACCCATCGATATACATTTTTTTCCTTTCTTTGATAATACTAGTCCAGACAAGGACATTTAGATGTTGTTTTTTATTGATATTATCGTCTTGTTCTATTCGTATCACTATGATGAAAGAAAAATAAAAGACTATATACCTACACTTAATATACATTTCATTTGTGGATGCACAAATACAACGTTCTAATGAAAGTCAGGTCTGAGTAAAACATCAGCATTAATATTATTTTTATTTCTTATCTATTTTATTTTCTCATGTCAATTAATCGTATAAAAAGGCGAATTATTATCTTGTAAAGCTCCAACTATCCTTTCTTAATTCATTTTAAGAATTTCATAAATATTACTTCAAAATATCATACTTAGGTTTCGTATGTTTTGAATTTGTTGTTCGATTCTGTCTCAATGGATATATTTTATCATCATCTTCCTAAATATTTAAAACATTATACAAAAAAATCTATAAAAAAAGTATATCAGACATACATCAAAGGCCAATTTTTTACTTGCTTTAACTAATTCTGTATCATATTTAAGATTACCACTATACCATAGTACAAGTGTCGAAAAGATGATTGCACTAAGTTTTACTTTTTGATCAATATGTCCATACCTATATTATCTATATAGTTTTTTCGTGTAAAAGATAAATTTTAATATACCAAATATTGTTGAGTATGTCTTGCACAGCTCGTTGAGCAATAAATTGTTTAGCATCAGCTTCTATAGCTAATTGTAACCATGTTACATTTCCAAAAGCTGGTATTCGTCGTATAATCGCTTTGGTACACCATTCACGTTGAGTTTGATAAAATTGATTGAGAATTTGTACAGCCATACTTTCAAAATCATCAGCTAATGTAATTAAAATATTATCATTATTCTTACGACCACGTTTTCTATAAATTAATGTGGCTATTAATGCAGCACCTATAAAAATATTTTTGCTTGTTTATAAATAATAAAAAGAAAGTATTTACTCACAGATTTTATTTTTACCACGACCCCAAAATAAATAACTAAAATCACGTTTGCCTTTTATTACAGACCAGAAGAAGAGTTCTTTATCAATATCCATTTGATAACCAGGATTGTCTGTTAAATCATTAATAAAAATATATTTTAATATCATATATAAAAAAAAATTTGAAAATAAATCTCTTTTAAATATAATCTAATTTTTATGATATAAACAAGGAATTTATTTATGTTCTGTTTTTTCTAAGACAAGAAAATACATGAATACTTGAATTGTATCTTATAACACTTTTTGGTTTTATTTCACTTTTCTTATTTTACACATTTACACATCGATTTAGGAACATGTAGCCTCTGTTAAAATAATAAAATACTGATAGTGATTTATCAAAACTAAATTCATTACGATGCTGACAAAACTGACATTGCTGTACACTGAATATGAATGATATTGTCACATTCATATAGTGTAGATATATGAGGTAATTCATTGAAGATCAATATGAGTGTGGTCAGTATTACGGGGCTCAGTATACATCAATAAAAATGTAGTCTTTGTAGTCAGTGAACGATGATTTTAATATACATTGATGTTAGGTTAGTCAGCATAGGTGTAAACTCATTGTGAATTTGTCAATAAATAGTTTATTGAAAGTGGTACATCCATATGCTGATATAAAAAACATCAATTTAGCAAAAAATCGAACTAAACTGAAATCGAGACTAATATTGATTTGAAAATTAAAAACCGATCTGTATACATCTCTTTTCTTTATTTACTATATTCACACGCCTCGAAAATGCTGTATTTCTGAGGCTACGATTTCGAAAACCGAAGGTCAGAAAATTATGACTCAAACGCCATATGAAAATATGAAGACCAAATTTATATCAGTCGAAATCCGTTTTTAAATATAGGCTTTGGTTTGTTCTCGGGAAGCGTCAAAAAAGGACGATATTTTTCAAACTTTAGTCTTTTTTCGTTTTGAGATAGTTAAAACGAAAGAAAAGTTAGGCGCCACTCTAACATAACAATTATTTTATTATTACTAATGTGGTGTGAAGCAGAGCATTTATGTACTTTTTTGCGAGGTTACTTTATTAATTTATTTCTCAATGTACACAAAGTTGGTATTTTTTGTCGCGATGATGTCGAGAACGGAAAATCAGAAACCTATGGTTAGGTTTTGTTCGCTTACAAATAGTCTTCAAAAAAACACGATTTTTTATGAAATTTCTATTATCAGAGAATTAAAATGGAAATAGCAAGAAACCATAAGTGCGACTTTTTACTAAATGACTGATTTTATATATACAGCTGTGTGAACATCTGGTAATAGATAATGAATCAGAAAGACAATTAATTGATCAATCGATTTTCTTTTTTTTTCAAAACATGTTCATAAGGATTAGTGAAGGTTACATAGTAACGCACTTCGTCATGTCTACTTTTCGATTTCTTTACGAATTCTATTAGCTAACTCATCGAAACAGTTGTTTCAACAAGCGATTTTCTCAATATCTCCAGATAAACTCTCTCATAAAGTCAATGTAAGTTCGATACAGCGAACAAGGTCAACTCACACGTTTATACGATAATGATAAATATTCGAAAATATCTGAAAATGTCTAAATCATGATTTCGAAATCGAGCTTCGCATCGCATTTCATATTCGAGTGAAACTCCACTACCATCTAATTTTTAAATGAATTAATAATAAAATAATATTAATTAAAAGAATTAACTTACTGTTTGATTGAGAATTTTCACGATCATCAGTCGTCACTCCAGCATCACGTTGATCTGTCCATGATGTTGTACAACATGAACATGCCGTCTTATCATTATTAAGATTTAATCTACGAAAAGAAGAATTTGTTTGTGAACCTAAAGCAGCATCAATTTGAAAAATGTCTCCTATTTCCTTTTGGATATATTTTTCATAGATGACTCTTAATGCATTTTCACAGACATGAGTCGATTCAACATTCTGTACAGAAAAGAAAAACAATAATTTATAGTCAATTATATATGAAATTGTACCTCGTTTTTCTTATCCACATAAAGTGCTAAAAGTTTTTCAGGACTTCGAAATACATAATTTAATGAAAGATCATTTTGAAGAAATAATTTAACAAATTCGATTTGATTTCCATTAATTGCTAATTCAAACATACCAGTTAAATCAATTCTCTAATGATAAAAAGGAAATAGAGAAAATTGAAATAATATATTTGATTAAAAATTTTCTCTTACTTTCCAATCTTGATTATTTTTCATAATATAACTTTTTGCAATATCAACACGATTCCATTCCAATGCTAAACGAAGTTGTTCACGTTTTCTTGAAAGATTTGCCTCCTTGGAATCAGAACCCGGAGTAGCTAAAAAGAACATTGTTTTGAGAACAAAAAACAATGTTAATATATTTTACCTTGTAATAAAGCACGTAAAATAACTAAATCAATATCAGGTTCAACTGAATTTCTTGCATCAAGACTGACAAAATTTAAAAAATTTCTATGTCTATCAAGACATTGGTAAACGAGATCAAAATAATCAGGTGAATCATTTTGTTTTGTCTGTGTTTTATTTGAAGTCGATGCAGTTGTTTGCGATGTTTTACCAACATTGATATTGGATTTTAAATCTGGGGGAGCAATTGCCTGAAGTTCTTTCTTTAATTCTGCACGCAATTTTTTTTTTAACTGATCTTCACGACGTATTTGCATCATAGCATGGGTTAAACTAAATAATTAGGAAGAATTAATATTTGTATTAAAAATATAATAGTCGCAAATATTTCGTGATAACATATAGGCTATATTAACTAATAGATTTTGAATTTTCATCTTAAGAAAAAAAGGAAAAGCTAAAGTCCCGTTTCTGTTTCATCCAATATGCGAATTCTGTGAGACAATTGAATGTTAAGATTTTTGTATCGAATAATGTACCTATATGTATATGAAGTCCTTTTATTTCGGTTTTCAATATCTATCTTTTCGAATTTTGTATATATTTTTGCAATTTACATAGGTAAGAATGCAAATGTAACTAGCAAGGAACTATATTTTCCAGAACTACGGTGTGAAAATATCACCTATCATGAAGTTTTTTTTGTTTGTAAATCAAAATAAATATATAATAGTTTTTGATTAAAAAGATCGAAAACAGAATAAAATATAAAAGTCATCTTTGAAACTTTGAAGTTTAATCTTATTTCATACCTATCTCAAATAAAATACAAAATCATTATTCTCTGAATATTTGACTTTAGAAATTGAAACTACATCATCTTAGAATCACTAGGTTTTTTCATTCTTCCAGTAATTACAAAAATGAATACATCCAATTCATACTTAGAATAATAATAAATTTTTTAAATTCAAGAAATTATTTAAAATTCGTTTTTTTTCTATTTACTGTGGATTGCTTTTGTTGTATTTAAATTCTTCATTATATTCATCATAAAGACGAATTGCTTTACAAAATAAATCACAACATCGACCTGTTCCTTCAAGAAAAACAGCTGGGATGTTATTTTTAACAACTGCTTCATGAACTATAGAAAGAAAAACATTAGTTTTATTTTATTGTTTTAATAATGTCATATTGTACCTGTTTTAATTGTATTTGGTCCACCTTCAACAACAAGAAGAACGACAGGTACTGGATCTATAATAAAACATAATCAATCATTTAATATTTATTTGAAATTGAAAATATATTTTCATATCAACCTGAATCTTCTCGACGTAAGGAATGTGCTGATGCAGATTGACGTGGTTGACCAGACTCAGATGCTAGTCGTGGTGCAAAAAAGTCATCAGATATAGCTTTTTCAAGTCGAGCACGAAATTCTATCTCCGCACCAAACTTGTGTACAGTTCCATCATCAACAAAAATAAATTTAGTATGATTAGGTTCAATTGGTGATTCTTCTCCTTCTCCAACTTTTGGTTTAATATAATCTACATTCCTTCCTTCAACAGCAAGTTGGTCAGCATTGGATACACAACCCCAAGTAGCAATTCCCTATTATTAAATATTATTTAAAATAAATATTGAGATTTTATATTTTAATTTACAATTAAATGAATTGGAGGAGATCGATTAGTATTTAATTGAATAATATCACCAACAAGTTTCATGATTCCGGTATCCATACCCCCGGTTATAATCCAAGCTCCTTAAAATCGAAATATAAGCATTTTACAATCCAGAAAAAGATGGAAATTTTTCTGATTAGATTAATGAAAGATTTAAGAAGTCTTTCTTCATTATTTTGATCTTAATCAACTTTCAATAAGTGCAATGTTGTCAAACTTTAAATTATAGGACTAATTGTTCATCAGAGGTCAAGAATTTGTCTTGAAAATAGAAGATTTTCTTGAGTGGCAAAATGTTTGAAAAAAATTTTCCCCCCAATATAAAACTCATTTAAAAAATGACTCATTCTTGTTTAGTATGTGTATTTGGAAAAACAAGTCGATTGTTTAATACATTACAAATACGCTTTACAAAGAAAAGAATATATGTACATGCGCATGATTGGTTTTATAGATAACGAGGAAAAACTGTTATGATTGCATCATAATAAGATGTAGGTCATAATAACATCTATTATTTAAGTATGTCGAAAAACCTAAAATGAAAAAGTAGACGATGCAAAAAACGAGAGAAGAGAAACGGTTTGAGCGAATCAAGAGTATTTTTTTATCATTTGTTCTGTGAGTATGTATTAGTTATTCTAGTGATCCTGTACGCATATGCACACACAAAAGCAACTGTATCAAAGACGGCGAAGGATCTTGTGCCTGCATGAGGCTCATCAAATTCTCCTCTTTCATTCGAAATTGGACGGTCAAATTTTTATCGAAGTGACAAACAAATATGTTTTTCAACGCCAAGAAACTAACAAAAGAAATGGAGTCAAATGAGATATGACTGAAAGTTTTAAAACCCACTTTTCTTCATTTATTCTTGAATCACAAACTACCACATAGTCAGAAGTTTCTCAAGGTTGCTAACATCGAAATTCAAACACTCTTCGCATTAAAACTAGTGCTCAATTTTTCCTAGATCTAAAATGTACGAAAAGTCTAGTTTCAGTGCAGCCAAGTTCGATGCGAAAAAGTCTAAAGTTGAGATAATTCTATAAAATCACGCGAAACCCAACACAATTTATTGAGAAGTAAAAATGATTTTTGTAGATTCCTAAAAGTCCTGTTTCTTTTTGCAGTCTTTTTAGGAAGAATGATTTCAACGAAAGATTATTCAATATCACAGACACTTATGGTGGTGCTGTTTGCTCAAAAAAAGAATGCTTTTTATAAATAAACAGAGTTTCAAAATAAGTCTTGAGATATCTACAGTTGGCTACACGGCACGTGCAGTCATCAAATTTTCGCGAAGAGAATAACTTTTGCACATTTTTCAATTTTTAGCATTGTTTTTGGTTCCTATGAAATTTGTTTTGTCAAAAAGAGTCGTTTTAACTCGGATTTTCGCGAAGATAGCACTAGGACTCCTGTATCGAAGAAGTTATCTTCTGCTATGATCAGTCATGCACGCTTGGAGTCTATATATTCTCATAGGATA
This sequence comes from Macrotrachela quadricornifera, assembly GCA_022393335.1. NCBI lineage: Eukaryota > Metazoa > Rotifera > Eurotatoria > Philodinida > Philodinidae > Macrotrachela > Macrotrachela quadricornifera. The sequence continues at coordinate 5,116 of JAJEKB010009622.1, read as the reverse complement.
CCAAGACCAAAATTACGCGAGGCTTGAGCCTCATGAGTTTCAATTATTCCATCGTCACTGAACCGTATAAAGCAACAGAGAAAAGGTAGTAAATGGTCACGTTGCATTAAAATAGAAACATGAAAAGAGAAGTGAATAATAGTGCGTGTTGTACCGTACATTCGCATAAACGAAAAAAGTAAAATACTTGATTGGCGTAAATAGAGACATGACACGGTTTCAGCAAGAAAGATACGTATGGTCTTTTCAAAAGTTTAATGAAAAAGAAAGAAAGAGAAAAGGTCGAAAATCTTCTCGAAACATGTATAAATAAATCAATATTCGTTTGGGAAATTGTAACATTTTTGCTATGCGAGGAAAGTATTTCTTAAAAAAATTCCTCGAGCGATCGTTCGCAGATGCAAATAGATATTGTATCTCTGTTGTTTATTCTCACGTATCGTGTAAAAATTCAATAATAGTAGGTAGAATGATGGAAGATATTTGGGATCAAGTTGTTTTAGTCTCAGTCGAAGAAATAATGATATACTTAATATTTCTGGATATTTCTAAATTGTTACAAGATAGAAATATGATATTTTTTTGCATTAATTACTTCTACAGTTGGATTTCAGTGTATGAAATATATAAAAACACAAATATACTAGCAGTTAAAACTTATCGAAAAGAGATAGAATCGTATTTTGATTAACGTCTCGAAGTTTTCTATGCAGAAACTTGATAATAAATGTGTTTTATGATAAATATGTGTACGATGATTTATAGCGGATGATCGAAAAGTTTTCGAAGAGAACATTTGTTCATTCGTGAGTAGCCAAAAAATATTTACAAATAGTCGAAATATATGAGTTAGGATTAGAATTATGTGCTATTTCAGAACATAGGTTTAGAAATTTTTCTCCAGTTTTTGTTTGGAAGTCATGAAATAATGTTTGAAGCAATACAAAAATTAGTTTGAACAAAATTTTCCTGCACATTTTTGTATTTCTACTATTCATTTAGAGTTCGAAACTAATAGTTGAAAATTTTATTTATATATAAGCTTGAAGAGCAGAAGCTGCCCTACAAAATGCACTATTTCAAATGTTTGTTTTTCTTTTTTACAAGACATAACAATGTTCATTTTTTTAAATAATCATTTTTGCAAAAATTGAATGTAGCTTCGCTTGGGTAAAATATATGATTTATTTCAGTACCAACTTTTGTAGAGAAGTATCTACTCCACAAAATGGCCGACACAGACTATCTTTAGCATGTTCAAAAGGGAACTTACAGAATAAACAAAAAACGTATCAGTTCACAGTTAAAAGAAACTTCTTGGACTTCCATGAAATATTTTAAAAGAAGCCAAAATCCGTAATTATGTTCACCGGAAACTTCAAGCTACAAGTTCCATCCAAATTAAGTTTTTAAGCTTTTCAAAGATTATTCTACTACTACCGAACAATAACCGGAGAAGAAAAATAATAAGATAATGTTTTCAAAGAATACAAAATTCTGGATTCTAGCTAATAGATTTCGAGTTGTCTTAAATACGTTCTAGCAGTTCAAAAGTGAACACACACGTTGTTCGAAAAACTTTTCAATCTCCTGTTATAACTTCCTATGACAATATGTTAACTGGCATCATTCATGAACCATCATATTACTCTTTCTTTCCATGCACTCAATCCTCGGATACAAACGAAGTATCTAAACAGGATCATGCTTTCAAGTCTATGTCTACTTAAAGAAAAATGAGAGAGAGAAAAAACACTAGAATTTTTTTTGTTAATGAAAATAGTAAAAAATCTTTCAATAATTTCGATTATAATCTTCATATTACATAGTTTTAGATATAACTTTTTGAAAATGATTTGCATCCAAAACTCATATTATAAATAACATTATTTAATTTTAATACCTGTTGTTCGTGCCAGTTTTAGAAGACCACGTCGAAATGCGTTCAATAACCTTGATTGCATATTATAATTTCTTGCACCACCTGTAATTGATATAACAAGTGACGGTCGCTAAAATAATAAAATCATCAATAAAAGAATCTAATTTTTTTAAGAACAATAAAATTTACTTTTCCACACCATAAATGAGTGAGTAACTGTTTAACGTCTTGAACTGGAGCATCAGGTGATATACGAATAAAATCTGCTGGATTTGATTTATTGCTCACAACTTTAGAAAAAAAAAGAATGTTTCATTTTATTTTATTTCTATTAAATTTATTAATTTTACATGTAATTGTTCCATACGATATTGCACAGGCATTCTTATAGAACTATACAGAACAAAAATACAATATAATGCTAAATAAAAATTTCTTCAAGTCGGCTTTACTTTGGAATGATCTCGACGATTGTGTGTAGGTAATAAAGCTGATACAGTGTTACGAACATTTTCAAAAACAAGATTTCGTAATGGTTGATTTATGAAAGCGGAATCATCTGAATCGGGCATACTCACTAAATTTTTAGTTGTTTAAAATTGTTTGATTCGCTTCATTAATCACGCGAACAGGTATATGTTAATGTTTGAGTGTATGGATCGATGTTCCACGATTCATAGATCTAATAGAAAAATCAATACCGTTAGCGACATTAATTTCAAAACACTTTTTCATTAGTAAATATTTAGATTTCTTATATCTTAAAAGAATAATCATATTATAATAATGTTCGTTTGCTCTTAATGTAGATGTCACAAACTAAGTTTATTCGAACAAATATTATACGATAGGATCGCTACAATCATATTTTTGACGAAGTACAGTGTATGACAAACTTTTAAGTGAATTTTTTTTTCACTTTTTTTAGATTGTTGCTTTATTGATTTTTATTTTATATTAAACAATACTGATCTGATTCAAATGGCGATATAGATGGTAGGACAGATGTACTACAGAACGAGACTCTGTTTATTAATATAGATTTTCCATAACTGAAATAATTTTTTTCATTGCAGAAATATGTCTACATACCCTTCATTATTTTGCATTTGCTAACCAAGAGATTTTTACTAAAGTGAAAAGGAAATACATCAATCGATAGAATATTTCACGCTCTATCCGTTTATAAAAAAATATATTTTTCACGAGCCAATTTTTACTTTCAAAGCTTGGTTTTAGTAGAAACAGTCCGCATTTTTCTCCTGTAAAAAAATTAAGAAACAAAAGCTAGTTGTATTTATTGAAACTTTATTCGAGTAACGAGGGAGTGAAAATCTGTGATACTCAAACTCCAAATACAACATTTTGTTCGGCTTTGAATGCTCTTACCAGCAGTGTATGAAATATTATAACAAGAGATAATCTATACGATATGATTTCACTTTTTACGTTTTGTTGACTATTCTCGCTAAAACCAAGTTTTGGAAGTAAAAATCGGCTCGTGAAAAAAATCTTCTGTTGTAAACGGATAGGGCATGAAATTCTCTATCGATCGATATATACATATGCAATTTATTCAAAACACAGCAAGCTTAAGAAATCATACTTTCTAAAGTACGGTGAGTCTGAGAGAGTTAGTATCAAAAGAAGACTATTCAATTTGTATTTCCATAATGTTAACGCCAATAAAGACTACTACGAATAAGTAATAGAAAAAAAACTTATCATTATTCGAATATACCTTTCTTTCATAAACATAAATATCTTATGAAACTCTTCAGTATTGATCTTTCATACACCTCTTTTGTATGATATCTGATTGAAAAAATATCAGCCCAAGTACTTATTAAAGACGAGATTAAGCTAAAAGTAAATATTCATTCTTGTAGATCATATCCCGTTTTAAAATTAAGCGAAGTATGATATACTCTCTAAAAAAGAAGGAGGTCTGCAGAACCCGCAAAAGTGGTTTCGTATGAAAAAAATGGTGCTAAAACCCTTTATGGAATCACTGTTAGAGGATTTTGCAGTTGAATACAATACAGAATCTTTTAGAGCTCTAAAAAGTTCTACAGAGCTTCTTTTTTGTTGTAGAGAGTATGCCGTTAAAATTAAGACAAAGATTTACATAACAACAATATATCTCAAAAAAATGTATAGCCTTGACTTTTTATAATTTGAAACATCCGACAAATTTTTCTACAGTGACTCATGGGCCATTTTCTTTTAAATTACTGATTGCTAATTAAAATTTGGGGTAAAAACATTTTGATACATAGAGCCGATATTGTAATGTCAGTTGCTGAAAAATAGGCTTTTCATTATAGTTAGCGTTTGAAAAAATAAAACGTTCGAATGCCATCGTTTCTGAAAACAATGAAAATCATATAGTACTTTATTTATTAAAAGTAAAAACTCGAATCATCCAGAAAAATATTGAGAAAAAAAAAACAATTTCACACTATAAAACTGAATAAAAAGTTGATTAATGCTCCAATTAAAATACATAGATAAACTTTCAAACAAAAAAAAACGTTGATATACATAAAAGGATACTGCTAAATAAGATTGTAAATCTGTCATCTTCTAGATGTCTTATTCAATAGAAGAGGAAGGTAAATCATGAAAGTATGCATATTGCTTTTCCATTTATTTTGTTTTTTACTCAAAGCAAAATAAACTTTTGTGGACTTAACAGTTATAGGACGAGGTCTATCACTTTTAAACGTTTCGAATAATAACTATAGTATTCGTAACTTTTCTTTTATGAATTCAATATAAAAAGTAATAACATACAGTGATTTGCAAAAAGACTTAGAACAATCTAGCAACACAAACATTGTATTTCTTACAGATTCTAATAGATTTTTTAAAGTGTTATTATAGATATGTATATCGTAAAATTGTAAACCAGTACGTATTCAACAAAGAAATATTCTTTTTGAAGCTACTTAAGAAAACAGATATACAAATGACGCATTTGCTTCAAGTCTTTTTATGAACCACTGTAGATCGACCCAAACTTTGTCACTACATCGCTTTGTGAGGTGGCAAAACTTGTGTCGATCTAGTGCATGAAATATTTTTGCTTTGAGCAGAAAATAAAATAGATAGAATAAAAATGTGCAGTTTCATGATCTATCTTTTTTTTTCTTATGAAAGTAAGACCTAGAAGAGGACAGATTTGACGAGCTTATCCATCATTATTTTTTGTTTTAAATTTGTAAAAAAAAG
>JAJEKB010009620.1:0-14864 GCA_022393335.1 Macrotrachela quadricornifera | reverse complement strand
ATTTGGACTTAGACGTAATAACGTAATTTATCCTATGGGCATCCGACAAATCCTTCAAACAACTCCAACAAAAACAGTCAGGAGTTTGAAAATAGTCATGTAAAATGTTAATCAATGTGATTTATAGCAGTACAATTAAAAGAAGATTCATGAGATGATCATCAACACTTGCATTTGGAAGGTTTTTTAAAACGAACTTGTCTAACAGAAGATGAAAGGATGTGGATCAAGAATAATATATATGATACTGAGAATTACTCATTGTTAAAACATATCTTGTATTATCTCTACTAACTTCATATTATTCTTTTTCTCGTCTTCTATTCGATTGTTATATGTTGTATGATTTTCATCGTCACAGTGGTTCCTAGGTTTTTTCACCTGCTCCTATCTCGTTCATTCTTCGCTATATATAGCTTGTTATCTGATTTTGCATTTTAAATAAAATCATTTCAAAACAAATGACACAAAGATAAATGAGAATCTGATATTCACGATAGTCCATATGAAATTGATCATCGTCAGAAACTCACAGCATTTTGATTTATTCGTAGCAGCTTCATAACTTTTTTATTGTAATATATCAAAGCTAGAGTCGACATTTCTCTATCGAGTTGTACATATATGTTGCAAATTAGATTGAATGAAAGTATAATATTGGTATATTAATTGTTGATGAAATTTTTTTTAACGATAGTTAATGATGTCTAAACAATGTAGTAAATTCGAAACATTGATATCCTTCGTACGGTCCCCGCAATTAATTACACGAACGGTCTTATGTGGGTCCGGCGGGATCTACATGTAAATGAGTTAGGAGAACATGGTTTCTTTTGTCTCTTTTGCACTATATACGATGTATAAAGGCGTATGTAATGATTTTGTTTGAAGTGCTGATACCTTATTATGGTTGTGATGTATAAAAACGATCGCATTTTTAAAAAGTTTATAAGGAGAAGTTATGATAAAATTATGGTTTTAAAAAGTTATGGAATGAGCAATGTATATGACTCTAATATGGATAATGAATGTCCTTATATATATATATATATATATATATAGCTACTTATGTTAAAAATGAAAGACATTTCTTTTTGTTTATTTTTATTTTTAACAATCTATAAAATAAGATAAAATCATTATCATACCGAAACTGTTTTTAATTCTTCTACTAAATTCATATCAGTCACGTTGCATGCTGTTGAATTAATTTTTTTCACATGATTGACATATTACACTGGTAAAACTGGATGAATGAGATGTGCAGACATTGTTTTTGCATATGTTGCAAACTTGTTGAACTTTGCGACTAGGATGTGATGGGTACATATAAGACCGTCTTTATCGTTTCACAGAATCGAAATCATTCATATATATTTGATTTATTGATGTTTCCGACTTTAACTGAAAATCAAGTGATTGTAATGCAAGTTTTGCTTTTAATCTGAGACTAGATTGTTAACTACGGCGCCCATTATGAAAATTTGTTAGTGATTTTTCTGACTGTTCTAGAAAAAAACGTCGAATATATTTTTTCAGTTATGCCAATCCGGGTTTTGACATAACCATAAAGTCATTGCATTGACTGCTGCAATATCGATCAAATTAAAAAACACAATCATTGACCATTTTCTACTTATTCAACGAACTATATAGTCATTAATACATTGATCCATGGCGTCAACTCAAAATTTTGTTTGATTATAATCATGAATTATGACAGGAAGTTTCTTCTCATCATCGAGCACTTCGCCAATATTATGCAATGTAGATAATAAAATAATCGGTGGTTTTTTTCTTTTGCTCGATACGATAAGATTGTGTTTTGTTCAGCAAAAAAAAACCAAGAAAAATTAAGTTCTTTTCGAACAAGTTTTAATTCTTTAGGAAGAAAGGAGCGTTTATGATCAACAACGCCAAGTGAAGTCATTTTTCGTTCTAATAAAGATTTGGCTAAGTCGAAACTGATGAAATTTCGATCATAAGTAACATTGCAACCTTGTTTAACGTTGCCTGGTAACTGATCGATTAAACGTAAAACAACATTTGCAGAAAGATTCTGCTGAACTACATTCCCTATTTTATCAGAGCACAATTCTAATGCTAAATCATATCGACTGTCAACGTCACATAAGGTCCAAAACTTGATGCCATATTTGCTGTGTTTATTTGGCATATATTGGACAAATGAACATCGACCTCGAAATGGAACTAATTGTTCATCTACTGTTACATTATCACTTGGAACAAAATGTCGAGAAAGTTTCTCGATGCAAGATTCTAAAACATATCGGATTGGAGCAAGTCGATCTGATTTATTGCTGTATTGACGATCATCAAATTGGATGAATCGTACGAAATATTTGAAGGTATGACTAACATCAGCCTGAATTAATAATCCCAGGAATGCTTCTAATTCTATACGATCGTGTTCGTTCCATTGGATTATTTTTGAATGACAAGCAGCTGCATTTTGTCTTTGGTTTTGTCGATTGAAATATCTTCTTGCGTAATTATTCGTCTGTAATACAATAGTATCCAATATATCATTTGTGAAGAAGAGCTTGAATGCATCAACTATTGTATCAACAGTAGTAACAGCACCAGGCTTCTTCTTGATTATATTTGCGGCACGACGACATCCATATTCTTCTCTATTTTTTATTGACCACATAATACCATCTTTCTGTACTGACTTTGGTTGAATATTCGTGTTTGTATTATCATCATTGATATAGGAATTAGATGAATCATCTTTTTCAGAAATATATTCATCAGTGAATGTGTTGTCGGATTCCGTTTCAGATGCAGAATAATCTGAATCAGAATTCGATTCGTCATCCTCAGAAACACTGTTATCAAATTCATTATTATTATTTGTAAGAAGAATCTCTCGGATTCTTTTTAGATTTGAGTTAGTGGTCATTTTTTATCTAAAAAAAAACAGAAAAATATTGATGTCCGTGCTTGAACAATTTTTAAAGTTTTCAGGCTAGTTATTTTTAACGGAAAAAGCTCGATTATGATTGTGTGAGATCTATATATGTGTCTATATTTATCTTTAGAATACATCGCTATATATAGAATGATAATAAGAACTGGAAAAATCCAGAATGGAAAATTTCATGGATAATGAATAGAGATTGGAAAATTCATAGAACAACATAGAAGAAAGAAGTGCAGAATGATAGGAAAAGTCTATCACACATACATGACAGAAGAGGAAAAGATCATTACGTACATATAAAGAAAAATAAAGTTCTTGTGACCACATATGAATAGGATGCAGGTCATAACAGATTGTTGTGAATATAACCAGGGAATGGCACAAATATTTCAACAGAAACATAGAAAAATTCGTCAAACAAAGATAAAAAGCGCTTGATTTACTATTCACAGTGTTGAAGTAACTAATCTTTGGGGAATAATCTCTCGCAATAATAGAGTGCAGATATAATATGAATGAAAATCATCGGTATAACACCAAATGTCTTCGGGGGTCTAGTCAGACCCACTGTTCAGCGTTTCACTGCTAAGACTTTTGTATGAAATTTCATATGGCTCTTGTACATCGTTAGAAGACTAGCAATTAACGAAAAAATGGTTCTGAAAAGAAGAGATCTTCAAGTAGAAAAAAACGAAAAACCTATCGTTGGTCCCGTCGGACTCCCAAAGACCGTACGAGGGTTAATAATATATTTATATCTGTTATAAAATTGTATTTTGTCTTTAGATACTATTTTTAATCGCTAACTTTACTTTAGGATTTTTTATTTGATATTTACTAACAAAAATGTGTAAAGAATATTTATATTAATAATCAATAATTAATCAAAATTTATTTTAAATGAAGAGTTTCAATCTATTTATAACCATTGATTTATTCTTCAATGAAAATTTCAGTTTATTGAAAGAGTTTTTGCCAATAATATGTTATTAATTTCTTTTTGTGACAAAGTTATAAGATTAAGTTAGAGAAAAAAAAAAGTTTATTTATGTTGACTTACGAAACAAAAAAAAAGGTATAGTCGATGAAAGAAAAAGAAGAGAACAAGCACATTTTTTCCTTCGGTTTGGTGTGACACATAGTAAATAATGAATTTTTTCACTTCTTCATTTCACACAAACAGTATATATTATTAGATATAAAATATAGTTGACAACGTCAGCATTTCAAACACTCAATAGTGAGTAATATTTTGTCGCATTTTATAAAAAAATATTCACATTCGTTCTTGAGTATGTAAAAAAGAAAAGTTATACTTGACCGTTCCAGATGTAATATATATTTAATCGATGTATAATTACTCGTTTCGAAATCTTTTATTATTTATACTTGATCATTTTACCGGTTGTCTCGAGGTGATAACATGGAAAAAATGATCATTTGTTGTTTGATCATTGAAACTATAATGGCATATAAAAGATTGGTTTTTTTTATTCGATTATACTGTTCGAAATTCAAAATCATCATATAGTTAAATGAGGTCATGGAAATAGTTTAAATTGGCTTTATGAGTTAATAAAATGATCATTTCTTAATACTAACGAAATTATAATTATAAAATAATGTCTGATCAAATACAGATAGGCTTGCGTTAATATCTATATTTAAACTACGTGGACTTAATTATTTTCATCCTATCAGATTTTGATCCAAAATTCAATAGTAATGGAGTTATTATCGCGTCCGAATGGTTCTTAAAAGAATATTACTACTACACTTGTAAGAAGCAACCTAAACTTCAAAATTAGAAACCTAATGCTTATTCAAAAAAAAGAGGTGAGTGGGTGTTTTTTCAAATAACTTTTGGCAAGAGTAAGGTTGACAGCTGCAGTTTTCACCGTTTGAAAGAAGAGAAGAATGCGCACCGAATTGTATAATACAGGCTTTTTTCAGAAGGTTTTGTAAAGGAATATCGAAAAATGAAGTTTCTATTATATGGAAAAAATGATAATTTTCACAGAATTTAATAGCAAAATCAGCTAAGAATTTCCACTAGGATATTTATAACTTCTGAATGGAAAGATCTACAAATCTCGGTCTTAAGTATAATTCGTAGATCTTCTGCTAGTGATCCTAATGCACACGAGATTATTGACTAATCACTATAGTCACCTTACGAAATATATTGGTTTCCAAAATCGTTACTTGAAGTCTTTGAAAAAACTATGTCAATTTATCTTATAATATATAGTACAATGTGTCTCCATCTACTCTTTCTAATGGTGAAAACCACAGCTCTCTATCTAGCTCATATCAGAAGTTATTTAAAAAATACCTACTCACTTCTTTTTTTTTGGATGGAGGTTAGTTTGCGTTTCAAACTTCAATTGTTTAATAATTTTTGCATTGCTTCCAGAAAATAATATTCTAGAACTAAAAAGAAAACAAAATCTAATTTGAATTATTATATTTTAGAATGAACTTAAAACCCAATTTTATTGAACGAAAAGCAATCGATGTTTCAGGTCGATTAGGTTCACTTTATGATCTATCACGTGACAAATTGGTTGACCGACAGCATTTTGAAGCATACAAAACGCAAACATTAAACCAATATTCTGTATGTGAAATATTCTCAATTGATTCTTCAACTGATACAGTCACTAGTCTCAAAAAAATGGGTTTCGGTGATGCTCTTCAGTTAAGTATTCTTCTTGGTTTAGTTGAAACATCTGGAGTCAGTTCACTACTCAGTCCTAATCAACCTATTCATAAGGATATGCGATTTTTATATTATTCATATACAAGTAAAGAAGAAAAATTCAGTTTTCCAACTGAAAAAGTAAATCTATTGATTTCATCTCCGCCGCCTTCAACTATTGCAACTCATATGATCACTAAAATATTATGGGGTTTTGAAATTTTATGTGCTATACCAATCTCAAACGATCAATCTACTGATACAGTTGATAATTTACTTCGCGGGATTTCAAATCGACTCAAAGATAACACGACTGATTTCATTCTGACTGATACTGAACAATATCACATCGATCAATTGACTAATGTTTCTATATATTGTCCTGAAACATGCAACAACAAATCGATTGCATCGCTGCAAATTGTTCTCTCAAAGATACGAGATTGGCAGAAGCGTGAAGACTTGCATTATCCACTTAAATATACCATGCACTCTTTAAGATGGCTTTATAAGACCGATAAATTTCCAGCAACGTATGACCTTGTCGATGAAATTAATTCTGATTTTGAAACTGTTCGAACTAATATCATATTGATAGATAAGCGGATAAAAGTGCTCAATGAATTGCTTAAAAAATGTCCCGAAAATCTTTCAAGTCCCACACTTAATCAGCAGTCAAAGAATCTTCAATGTCGATTTTCTGCTCTTTTGGGCGTGTATAGTGAATTTCGGAAAACATGTCAAAATGCACTTGTTGACATTCGTCAAGGTATTTATCAACCACTAGAAAGTAAGATTGTGATATCAGATAAACATTATTCCTCATTGAGAACATCTGAACTTGATAAATTTTGTAATGAAGTAAAACAATGGTTGACAAAACTCAAATTAATTAATAAATTTAATGATGATCAAATTATTTATGTCAATCTTTTCGATATCTCTCAATGCCAAAATACTTCCTTGACCATCCAAGATATTGATGCAATACTTAAAAGTCATTTCTCAAGAGAGCATAGTTCAATAATTCTATGGTATTCAAGTGATCAACTGAAAGGAGAGAAACCAGATGAATGGAAACAATTCTATCGACAGTTAAATTTAGAACGACAGCAGACAAATCAAACTTCCTTAATCTATGTTGATTTTAGTCAGTGTTCACAGAAATTAGAGAATTTCGTTATTAAAAGATTATCAAATCAATCGACATCGAAATCTTCACGCAGCCATCCCAAAGGTAAGAAATCAAGCTCAATAACTTTATTATTCCATTTATTATCATACAATTCATTTAATTTTCCTTACATTTACGTGCACTTTCAATATAAAATAGTAGAAATAGAATTTCCCAAAGATTTGAAAACAACCGTTACATAAAATTAAAAAATGTTTATATTTGAAATTAGAGCAACCATTGCCATCATCAACATCTCCAAAATTGCAACGGCCACTATCAACATCCTCTCAACAATTATCACATTCGGTGACTATAATGAATATATTACTATTAGGTGAAACAGGAGTTGGAAAATCAACATTTATCAATTCATTTGTCAATTATCTTATGTTTGAAACTCTTGAAGAAGCTGAATGCAATGATCCAATTGTATTGATTCCAGTATCATTCATTACTACTATTGGAAATCAATTTGATCAGTTTACAGTCAAATATGGTCATCTTGATTCAAATGAAAATCATGAGCATCAAGGTCAATCAGTTACACAACAATGTAAATCATATCTATTCAATTTAAATGACACGCTACAGTTACGTATTATTGATACACCTGGAATGGGTGATACTCGTGGAATTAGTCAAGATGAGAAAAATATTGATCATATTCTTACATATATCAATAATTTATCACATTTAAATGCTATTTGCTTTCTATTTAAACCAAATACTTCTCGGTTGAATATCTTTTTTCATTCTTGTGTTAATCAATTGTTAACTTATTTAACATCAATTGCTTATAATAATATTCTCTTTTGTTTTACAAATGCTCGATCAACATTTTTTGCACCTGGAAATACTGGTCCATTACTTCGACAATTTCTCAAACAGGAATATCATGATAATATTTCACTTCAAAAAGAAAATACATTTTGTTTTGAAAATAAATCATTTCGATATTTAGCAGCCAGAAAATGTGATGTCCATTTTAATGATTTTCAAACACAAGAATGTATGAAGAGTTGGATGAGATCAGTCATAGAATCAACACGTTTACTTGAATTTATTCAAAAACAACAACCATATTATCTCAATGAATGGCCATCATTAAGAAAAGTTACTCTTGAAATTGTAATGATTGCTCGACCTCTCATGGAAACATTACGTGTAATCCTGTACAATTTGAAGTTACGCAAAGTTGGATTGACTGAAAATGAAATAATAATAGTTACAAATCCAATCTCTATTGAGATATGTTCTAATTGTGCCCAATTCAATATTGTAAGAATAGGGCCAGTCTATATAGCTGAATATGAACCTGTTAAAAACAAGACAATTGAACATTGTTTGTGTCCGTTTGATGAAAGACATTTTTTTATTGAATCCACAGTGAAGCATGGTCTTAGTTTGCAGCCAATCAATTACTCTCATGAGGAGTTAGAAAGGATTTTTCATGACTTCCTGTTCAAATGCGATAGACTGATTAATTTTTTACAACAAAAAGGACAATTAAATCAAGATGATCCATTTACACCTATCCTCAAACGGTTCCTTGATGAAGAAAGACAAATTTTCAAGATTTCCAATATTAATCTTTCTATGAATGAGAGAATAAAGAAAATATTACATTCAATACCCCAAATACGTTCGCAGAATAAACAAGAAATACTTAAATCAAACGAAAAACTTTCACTTAAAGATGTCTACAACATAATCAACGAACTGAAGTCTATACCACCAGTTAAAGAACAAATCGAGTGCATTAAAATAAGTCGCCAATTAAAGATGGAAAAAAATGAATATCAAATAAAAATTCCTTCAAACAACAAAAGATTCTCTAAACTTACTAATTCTTCTTAATAATTTATATTGTATTCACAGGTCTAACTTCTTAGTTCAATTTTTTAATGTTGAATTCTATTAATAAAATAATCGCATAATTAATCTTTCGCTAAAATAATAAACAATGATAAGAATTAGTTGTTGAAACTATTGAATAATTACGTTCGGTTGAATGAAATTACAATTTTGCTAAATAGTACACAAAAATATAATAAAATACTTCTTTTTAAATAGATGTTTCAACTCGTTTCTTTAATCGAAAATAGTATTATTTGACATAATGTATTGATTCATAAAAAGTAAAATCATACTTGAAACTTAATCTCGACTTTGAAAATATCTAGAGATAGATAAAATATTGGTATTTTGAAAAAACTAATTAAATACTTCAAGAAAAGAAAAAACATGATGATTTGTTTTAGAGTTTCATTTAGGCACATTGAAAGTTTTAGATTTATAAGTTTTTCTTTAAATGTTCCTTCATTTCTGATGATTAAAATGATATGTTAACATTTTTCGTATAATACAATTTCTTGATTGATCAATGAATTGTTCCGTAATGTATTTAGCCTATGAACAAGGATACTCTTGAATATATTCGACATTGTATTTTAGATGAATAAATGAAAAAGAATGGGGAAGATTAAAACGATGATGTTATTAGTGATTTATCAAAAGTCATTGGTAGATTATAGACATGAAAACCGAATCTTCTTCGAAAATAATGACAAGTAGCCAGACTTAAGCACAAGCCGATAAATTTAAACATTCTAAATGGTATGTAATGAGGGATCTATGACAAAGATATATTTTCATATGCATTTCTTAATACAGAATGCTTAGAAATCATCCACCAAAAATATCAGTATATCTTTCCCCATTTCTTAACCAAATTTGACAACTTTTTCTTATTTGAGAAAAATATTCTAAGTTTTACTTTAATTTCAGATCAATAAAATATCATGCTCTGTAATGACTATCTGTGAATTATGATGTCAAGAAGCGATAGAAATTTCAGAAAGATTTACTCTTACACCTATCTATCAAAGATTTCTCAACATCAGTCTTCCAAAGAGACTATCAGCAAATGAGCAGAAGATAAAATTAACAAAGTTGATCGAAATTTGATCATAGAGTCGCGAAACAGTGTAAAAAAATAATGTTCGAAACGTAAACATTTTCAAGACTCAAGTACATTGAATAATGCATAATATTATTTTATTGAAACTATACATGATGCATTGTATTTAGCAATTACATGATCAAGACATGGATTTATGTATTAAAATAACTGATCCTTACTTTTTCAAAGATGAAATGATTAATCTGTATTATTATCTAGAGTTGTTAAAAAATTATTTGTTCTCAATTTTACAAATGACATGATTTAATAGAAAGAGTGATTTTCTAACAGGATAATGGTGTACTATTCCCACTTTCAAAACAACTTCATGCCTGATTAAGTGGAGTTTTTTATGGATAGATGAGTTAATAGACAAAGTTCAATATCTTGAGCGTCATGAATTTCAAGAGTTAACATCACTTAATTGTTTTTTTCATAAATTACATGAAGACATGTATACGAAATCGAGGTCGAAAATATTCACGGTTCGAAGAACAGAGTTGAAATTAAATAAAACCTAGAATATTTCTCTTCTTTTAGAAAACATCGTGTACATAAATATCCGACTTTCAAGAAAAAAGTGCGTCATGCGTTATCCCATTAAATATGTCATGAGGTAAATGAAACGGAACTTCACAAGTCGAGCCGAAGTTCTTTTTATTTTATGGCGTTTAATCTCTCTTTGCACTCATATTTATCTAAAGATTCTTTTTTTTTCTTCTGTCATTAGACTTCTAATGGAAATAGAAGTTTTGACAAACATATAATTCGTTTACTAATTATTACAAGATGATATCTAATACAGTAATATTTTGATCTTATCTTGGTTTTCTGATTCCATCAATTACTTGTTCATTATTTATTTTGTATCATCTTCTGTTTCATTGAACTTTACGTCATGTACTTCACAGATATCAAGGTGTGTGGCAACAACCAAAAGTCTTTTGTGAAATTTGGTCATTTCTTGAGTGGGAATGCTGTATAACTTTTACAATAATTTTAGCTTGAGGACTTCAATTGTAAGGCAAATTCTTATATTCCATAATAAATGGATATTAACAGAAAAAGACGTTTTGTGGAACTCACATATTTTTTCGAAGAAAAATAGTGAATGTAAGTTTTAAGTCGAGGTTTTTAGGGCTCCCCCCCTTACGGACATATCTCTGTTACAGACCCTAGCAACCAAAATCAAAGAGCATGGCTTGTGCTTTGACATTGATGTGGAGGGACAAAAAGGGAAGATAAATTAAACGAAGATCTTTACATACGTTTTCCTACGTAGTGGGGCGACGAAAAAAAAGAGCAATCAAGATTACTACATGTTTTGCTTAGCAGCAAACAAAAACCGATGATTGTTTGGTATATTTCTTCTGAAAGTATATGAGTTCCACATTTTAGCTTCAAAGGAGCTGCGCTAACAAGCTTTTTTAGTTCATTATCTTCCTGTAGTCTTACTTCATCTTTATTGTATTTTCTTCTATAGCATTCTTTACTTCTTTCCATCTTGTGAAAATTTATTCCATCAATTTTATACATTACATATATTTACAATGATTGTTCATAATATATATCACCCGTTCCGATAATTATTGTGTTTGATATTGCTTTACTTATTTGTGCATTGTGCCAAAAATAGAGAATTCATCAACCAATTCAATGGTAAAAATATCGAAAAATAACAATACAATTATAATCAATTTCATTTCTTTATCTTGTATTCTATTTTTCATTGACATTGATAAATATTTTTACTATGTGCGGTGTACCACGTGAAATATTTTATGAGTTTTATACATATACACTTCAGTTCCTACCTATTTCGTCTTTCTTCTCTTTCCTTTTGTTTGTGCTTTATCATTGTCTGAACCAAGATTTATTTATTGTTGTGTCGTGTTAATTATTTTGTTATAAAAATAAAATAAAACCATACATTATGAATTATAAACTGAAAATTTGTCTTAATATTCAATGAAATGAAATTAACTAAGACTAATATAAGATAAAGAGGTATAGTGTTCTTTAGATTTAATACACGGATTGTTTTGAGAAAAAACAACCGATTAGAAAAAAGATATTTTAGTTCGTCTTGATCAATATTAATGTATTTTTAGGATCAATTTTACTATGTTCAATAAGATCAAAAGAATGTGTTCGATAGGAAAAGCAATCTCTATTTTTTTAGGTAAAAATACTAAGTTTTTAATGAGAAGCAACAAGCAGAATTTTATAATGAATAAGATTTATTTAAAATATTTCACATTAAAAGACAATGACACATAAGAAGATCAGTCCGCTCATGTCCACATTTTCAACATAAGAATATATACCGATGCAGAATGAGATGAGCAATCATTTGATATCAAATTTAATTTATTAAACAAATATATAATAGTTTCTGATGCAATTTACTAGATACTACTACTAAGCAATTTGTATAAATGTCTTTCAACAACAAGTTAATTAAAATATTTGTTTCCCTGCTTCTACTGTGTGCTTTAATCTATCGTTAGAAAGAGGAGATAAAGATGTACATTGAATTCGATACTTTGCACGTTTCTGACAAGCTTTCTTAAAGTCTTTAGTGAAATTTTCTTCAAAAATCGAGACTTCTACACAAGATAAAGTGAAGTCTTTCTCATAAAAAATACGAAATAGTCGATTTTGAAGAAAAATTCACTAAAGACTTTAACAACGTTTGTCAGAAACATATGAAAGATAGAATTCGATGCACATTCTTTATCTCCTCTTTCTAACGATGGAAACCGCAGATCTCTCTCATTTCAGTCAAAAAACATCCTAAAAACTAGTTATCCTTTATAGATTTTAAGATTTGATTAATTTGTGCAATAAAAAACCATTATCCCTTCTTTGTCTAAAATCCTTTTATAATTCAAATTGTATTTATTGTCCAATGTAAATATGCTATAAGATGCAGTGCGTTCTGGGCTTTCTTTCTATCTATAGGAAGTTAATAAATTAAAAAGGTCTAGTAAATAATAACTAAAAAAATATAAAGGAGAGGAAACTTTTGAGGTGCATAGTAAATATTCCCATTTGAAAAAGCAACGATTTCTACACAAATTTTTATATGAAACATTTAGAAATCGTGAGTGAAAAACTGAACTTATGATAAATATATTATATTTTGATCGATCTTTTGGAGTATGTTATGAACTGTTAGGCTGCTCAAAAAGCTAATGCAGTTTTTTTTTATTCCACTAATCCAATTGTTTGAAGGACAAATTTTTCCTGAAATAGTATAGGTGCTCTTTGTAACCGGAGGATAACCTTGAATCACATGTAATCGTTAGCTGGTCTTCTGAGAAACTTGAAGATTCATGACATATTTCTAGATATTTCATACGCGAATTTAGTGCAAAAGTTGTCATGTTAAGCGATATAAAAAAAGTATTTTGAACGCAATTCTCATATCTTTAGTTTATATTGAAATTTGAAGAAAAACTTAATTAAAACACAGACCAAAATATTTGTTTTGTTATAAATACTTTTTTAAAAATTTATCTCTTATTATTACTTAGTAGAATTAGAGAAAAATATGAAATGTACAATTTACTGCCTGTTAATTACATAAAATTATATTTTCATTGAAAATCAACATATTATCAGAACAAAATTCCAATTATCGCAATATAATCTCATGAACACATAACATTTTCGAATAAAATAATACGGAAATTCTCTAAATCTGTATACTTATATTGTGATTGATTTACTGCAAACGAGAATATGAGATTAGATGGAGGATTCAACATCAAAATGTGGGAAAAATAAAGTCATATTAATAAATGTTTAATGAAATTGTAATAACACTATGACGAAGATCGCATTGATATTCCAACAGTTCTTGAAAGCAACCGGACCAAGATATTTTTCACGTCTACCAGAACACATACTTATTGAAATTCCTTTTTTTTTGACAATACATTGTTTGTCACAATGACTATAGCCATTATATGGCAATTTTGATATTTTAATTTTCATCAAACTTAATCATTCTTTGTTCTTTTGATTATCTATGTCATTATTCAATAGGTTTATGAAAAACATGTACACTTATAAAGATGTACATAGATGTAATTATTTACAATCCTTTTTTTTCCATTGGAAATATTGTGTAAAAATTTAAGCAAATTGGTTTTTATTTCAGATTTTTCTTTCACGTTAAAAATCGCTGACCTGATTTAAATGATAATATAGATAGTATGAGAGATGACACTATCTGTACATAATAGTTTTTCAAGTAAAAATAGTTATAAGTACTCTCCAGTAGTTGCCATTTCCTAATCAAGAAGTTTGTTCTAAAATAAAAAGAAAACATACTGATTGATAGAGAATTTTTTGCTCTATGAGATTCTAAAAAAAATTCCGTCTGTAGACTTGATCTTCATCCCCAAATCTAATTTTAATGAGAATAACTGTCAAAATTAGAAAAGTGAAATTAGTTCCTACAAAATCCTTCTTGTCATAATGTATTATATACCATTGGAAAGAGCATACAAAATAAAGTTTTGCGAAACATCACTAACTTATTTTTCTTATTATTTTAATCGGAAAAAACATCGTGTTTTGTTTCAATTATCCTCATGCAAATCAGATTTTTTAGACGAAATTTTTTTAGAATCTGATAGAGCATAAACAAATATCTTAATTAGCAATTGCGAAATACTGGAGAATACTTAAATCTATTCTTGCTTGAAAAAAAGAAGTAACTTAATTGTAAAAAATCTATATATATACAGACAGAGTCATCTTCTATAGTACATCTTATAGTCAATCTTTCGTACTGTCTATATCACCATTTAAATTAGATCAATGCTTCTTAATGTGAAAGAAAAATTAAAAAAAAAAAGATTCTTTTAAATTTTTTTCTTAGACTACATATTCTTATTTCTCTGATTTTTTATTGTCAATTGTAAACATTGTTTTCTTTTATCAATAGAAAAAAAATAAATTATAGAATATATAATTATTTTATTTAAAGAATATTTTTAACAAAGAAAAAAATTTATTTTCATTTATTTTAAATAAATCGAACAAAAATCAATTTATTCATTGA
>JAJEKB010009619.1:0-36048 GCA_022393335.1 Macrotrachela quadricornifera | reverse complement strand
TAGCAAAAAAATCAATATTTTAAGATAAGGATCATCATCAATAGATATACTCTCTTATTATGTCATGACCAATATCTCATCGATAGTTGCATGAATAATAACCCAATTTTTACTATATGTACAACTAAAGGTTCTCGGGAAAATAAAATTATAATCATCTTATTCAATGACTATACTGATGACCACTGTCTATCATAAAAAATTTTCTTTTTTTACTACTTATTTTTCAGCGCATGACAGACATTGTTTAATCTATAACTTGAGAAAGACTCTTAGCTAAGAAGTGAAATTTTCACCACAAATATCGCTTTATAAGATCTATCAAATAAAAAAAAAAAAGCAAAAAAATATGTCAGTCTTTATTAGTAGGATTCAAACTTATGAAGAGATAGAGTTTATAAGGGAAAACATACGAGAAAACAGATAGTTTTTCAAGATTTTGGTTAAAAGTTGCGTTTTATGAAAACTAAATATCATATTCAGAATCTGCATGAGAAAATACACCAAAAACTTTAATTTTTATTGCGAAATATTTTCCATCAGAATTTGTTCCCGTAGGGGGTACAGGAATACATTATCAACTAAAAAAGCCTGAGGGGGAGTAGGGGAAAAATTTTGATGAAAATATTTCATACTAAAAAATAAAGTTTGTAGTACAGTTTGGTGTGTTGATTCTGAATATCATGTTTATTTTCCACCAACAGCTATTTTTAGTAACTAAAACCTCAAAATGATAACCGTTTTTGTGGGATTTTATATGGAAATCCGCTCTTTCTTAAAATATCAGTTTTTTTTCTAACAGTTAAAACGTTCATCGAATGATTTCGTGATCTTGTCTCCTCACATCAATCCCAATAAAAAAAATTATTAATAGGAAAGAAATCGAAAAGGGGGAGGTATAACACATAGAAAAACGGTACTTCCTTTATGCTAAAATTAGCATCATGTAGTGCTGTAGATCGTCATCTTATTCTGACCAAAAATTGCCATAATTTCAGCATAGACAGAACATAGTAAGACAAACAAAATCACAATAATAAGTATAGAAAAATATGTTGCCCTCAGACTTTATCAAAGACCATACTGTCCATACCATGTGAACAATATGTAGGCTGAGATAGGTCAGTCTACAAGATCTTCATTATTATCCGTAGAACCGGCGCCACCTTTTTTGAGCAGATAGGAGTCGTTGAGAGCTAGAAAATAATTTGAATATTTGTAGAAAAGTATAGTGCCTTGAAAATTTTTGAAGCAGCTTACTATGTAAATGCTATAGAAATTGTATACTGTAAGCAGTTTAGTGGCCATGATATGGAGTTTTATTATTGAGCTCATGTCATTTTCAGCGTAGGCGTAGTCGATTATGATCTAGTAAATGATGCGGGTCTACCTATGAGAATTTGTTGCCCGGAAAACGCTTAGAATTGTAAACGCTATATCGATGTAAATGGTGACCCTTATTCGCTCTTTGGCCTAGAATGGCTATTATAGCTACACAGCTTGTATGGAAGACATCAAAAGTGAGTATAGATGATAGTGAATAGGAGGATCTAGTGGTTATTGTTGGAGTAAATCAGACCCGGCTATAAATATTTTATATATTAAGGATATGTTATTGCGATAATGTCTGTGAAGGAAAAAGTAGGTTACAGTGGCAGAGTGATGATGAGTCTCGTTTTCGATGAAGCGAAACAATATAAAAGCGAATTCTGATAGGCAGAACAGGATAAATAAAGAACAGAAAAGACAAGGAAGATTGAGAGAGAAGAAAAGATTGGCGCCATGACAGTGAGGATGGTACAGGTGTGAAGATAGAAAGAGAGATACAGAAAAACAAACACAGACGGAGAGATATACAGGAAAACAGAGAGAGATTGACAGAAACAGAGATAGAAATAGTGGTCTGTGTGATGAAGTATCTTTTCATTTCATACAAAATGAATTCGATAAAGTATTACGTCTGTTCTGGTTGTCGTCGCACCCCCCACAGTCAGCGCCCTGTGGGTGATAATTATGTTCGACTTTTTGGGGCTGTTCGTCTGTTTCCATCTCTCGCACACTTATTGATATCTTTTCGTAGATCTTAGTGAGCTCTATCTACACTGAAAAAAGCTTGTCCGCGCAGTTCCGTTGGGACTAAAATCTGGAACTCACATATCTTTAAACAATTGGGCTCCAGCCAAATAGACATAAGAACCAAACTCTGCATCGTGGCTATTTCTAATACAGAGAAATGTCTATAATGAGGGCTGTCTGTAAAGGGGCGGGGCGGTAGGGAACGGAAGTCAGAAAGCTTTAACTTGAAACTTACGCTCACATTTTTTATATGTGAGTTCCACAAAATGTCGTCCGCTCTGCGAATGATAATGAACATCCTCTGGACTGACCTATCCAATCCGACATATTGTTTATAGGGTATGAACAATGTGGTCATGAAAAAACCTGAGGGTGGCATATTATCCTATACTTATTAATATAATTTTGTCGATTTCAGCGAGCTCTATCTACACTAAAAATATGGCGCCAGTTCTGCGGATAATAATGAACATCATGAAGAATGACCTATCCGACTCTATATAGTTCTCGTAGTGTGTGGACGACGTGGTCTTTGAAAAAGTCTGACGGCAGCATATTTTTCTACACTTATTATTGTGATTTTATTCGTCTCACTATGTTCTGTCTACGTTGAAATTATGGCAGTTTTTTGTCAGAATAAGGTGACGATCTGTAGCACTACATGATGCTAACTTTAGCATAAATTTAATATGATGGGCCTAATAGTATTTTTGTGAAACACGACCTGAAAGAGAGTGTTGAAGTGTTTAGGAGTAGAAATTTGGACCCGCCCCTTCCCCCCCCCAGACCGTGACCGACAGACTCGATGACTTTTGTCACAGACCTTGACCAATGCGCAAAATTAGCGTCACCATTACAGACAGCGGTCGATACTGCAGTAATTCTTACTATTCTAGTATAGACTGTGATCTATGAAGGACTAAAGACCATCATAGACACTTATTTGGAGAAACTCTGAATACCTGGTATACAATGTACGCCGTTTCATCGTGTTTCACATTTTTAACCCCGCAGGGATTGCGCTAACAGCTTTTTATCAAATATAGTATAAAATGTTCAGGAAAATCGTCGATATGTATTAAGAATGCTTTTGTTATAAAACTGACGCATAAATCTAAGAGCAGAAGTGGTTTTCAGTATGGTTTTCATTTAGGACCGATTTGTGGATCAACACGCCCCCGTCCTTTGAGAAAGGTGCAAAGATGATCAATCAAGAAGGATTAAATATGTACTTAGGGCATATCAAAAGTAGTGACGCGAAAACTACAGTTTTTAATACAAAATTCGAAAAAATTTTGACTATGTATTCTAATAGGTCAAATCGGGCTCTATAATTCTACAATATTTCATCTTTCTTCAGCTGATATTATAATAATACAGTTTCGATGTATTAGAGTTTGTGTAGAGTCTAAAAGAAACGGATCCTCAAGCCAAACGCTTTAGAGCTAATAGAAAAGTATCGTGTTTTGTAGAGATTTTTTATCTGACCATTTTTGTAAAACAGTTTAGGATTGCAGGTGAAAATAGAAGAGCTTTGATAGAAATACTTAATTAAAAGTTTTAAGAAGGTGCATTTATCAGATTTTGCCCTTCAGAATATCCCCACATCCACAACTTAAAGAGGAATAAAAGTTACTTCTAGATTTACTTTTTTTATGGGCTACAACATGGTAGGACCGAGGTCGTGACGGTTTCGAGCTCTGTATAAAGTGTTATGACATAGGGAGATCTGTGTGAAAATACCTTTTACATGTCGAAACTTCACTATTTTAATATCAGTGAAAAAATGATAAAATATTGTAGAATTATAGAACACGATTTGGACTATCAGTGTATATAAAAAGAAAATTTCCCCGTCCCTTCTTTAGAAAACTATAGTGTCGGCGCCGCTACTTTTTGGTACACCCTAAGCAGCCCTAGCATAATGATATAGAAGAAATAATGGGTGACATGCAAGATACAAAGAAATCTCGTCCAGCAATCAGTCGTTTTGTGAGTCGAAACTATGTTTATACTATGAGGTCTAGTGAGCATTAAAAAATAGAATGATATAGCTTTTTGAATGTCTATTCTAATGATGTTACATTTTTGCTGAATTTGTAATAATATCTTGAAAACAATTCGAATCATTTTAAGAGAGCTCCCATGGGACCATCAAGAATTCGAAGCGCTCGTCAAAATTTAGGATTTTGATTTGATGCTTCCATCCTATTTGGCATCATCTAAAATCTCTAAATCCAAATTTTAACACATTTAGATGAGCTGGTGAAAAGCTAGCTCAATTGGACTTATGAACATTGACCACGCTTTTTGTAGAATATGGTCAAAAATCATTCATGTAAAGTTGAATTTTTTCTTCAATAATAAGAAATTACTAAAATGTTTAGTGTCATATACCAAAAGATAGAGCATCAATAGCTGAACAAAGTCAGCTATTTATATATTAGTTTTGATAGGGCTAATTCAAGTTTATGTGTGAAATATTCTGCTTAACTGCCTATTTAAGCTACAAAATAGGTCGATTTTTTTCGTTGTATTGACTGTCATTCAGTCATTTTATAAGACATCAGGCTGAATTTCACATATGTTGTGCAGTTTTTCCTCTTCTACAAGATGAGTTGAAAAAGTTTCAAACAAAATGATGTGTTTGCGATGAAAAGAGATTCCATTAGTCTCAGATTTGATGATTTTTATGGTTTTTCAATAAAAATTCAATATGTTTAGCCGTTTTTATCACTATAATACACAGGACGGGAAAATATAATAACACGAATCGGTCCACCTGGTCATTTTTAAAAGAGATATATAAAACGGTGCAGAATGAGATGCCGAATCTTTCTATGATATACTCAGCTCATTTGAGAAGTCACTCGGTGGTTCCCAACGAAGAATTCAACATCTTATTTTTACTCAAATTTCACTCCAAAATGAGATCTTATTTTGACAAAAAGCTAATATAAACACATGTTAGTATGACCACAAATAGTCTCTTTTAAAAGAGCAAGAAATTCTACACAAATCTCTATAAATACTATTCTTAAGAAGACGATATACAATAAACTTATGCGGCACGAATAATACGTAGACGAATATTATGATATATGTTATAAATGTTAACTTTTCAAAGATCAATAAAAACTTCTTTACAAACGGTTTCCACCTATAGAATCCGATGCAGTTCTTTTACGAACTACAAAAGGGCATCATTTTATCTGTTCATCCTTCTGGAGAAAAATATGTTTATATTAGCTTTTTGTCAAAATAAGATCTCATTTTGGAGTGAAATTTGAGCAAAAGTAAGATGTTGAATTCTTCGTTGGGAACCACCGAGTGACTTCTCAAATGAGCTGAGTATATCATAGAAAGATTTGCCATCTCATTCTGCACCATTTTATATATCTCTTTTAACTCCTTAGCTGTTATCGATGAGTATACTGATTAAAGCAAATTTTATAAAAAAGATGAAGACTAGAATTCATTAACTCTACTTTCTTTACATGCTCTGTATCGAATGTGACACCCTGCACTTGCTGGAGCTGACTCTACTGATCCTGATATTTCATTTCGATTATGTTCCTGTACATCACAAGTTGTTTTGGGAAAAGTTCACTATTTAGCCTTAAAAAATTTAACAGTTAAAAGGTTAAAAATTAGAAGGTGGACCGATTCGTGTTCTTATACGTCCCACGTTTTGTGCTGGTATTAGCGCCTCACGCTAGAAACAAGAAAAAACACAGATAATGACATAACTGATTCCTATCTGTGTCAAACTTAAGGAACGATGAGCGCAAGATGAATATCTAGACAAAAATCGTAGCTAGCAGCCTGAAGTTTTCATCATTCAAAAGACGCAGGATTCGAACGTAGTTTTTAATTTTTTCAACCAAATAGATCTTGGAATTGCTTCATTCGTCTTGGGCTATCTGAAAGGCATATGCTTCACTTTGTCGACCGAAAGACAAACAGGTCGGATACGTATTCTGTTATATCGAACTATTCTTACCAAACCAATGAGCTATTTTGACACGCAACCATCAAGCCAGCTCACATCTATGCTAAGCAGGTAATTATTTGTAAAAGAATGATTGTGATAAACTTTGTATTTAAAAAGTAATGTTGACAAGATGGCTGATGGTATGGGCATGAAACTGGCGTGGCATATACTGACTATCTCACATTTCTTCTCGGGTATTATTATTTCCTTTGTTAGTGCATGGGAAATAGCACTAGAGACAATATGCCTTACACTGCTGCTTGTTATTATAGGATCTATTGCTGGAAAGGTATTCAATTAATTTTGAAAGGTTGATCTTTGTATTTCTTCCATATTTTATAGTATATGAGAAATTTGACGCATTCGGAACTTTTGGCATACAGCAAGGCCAATGCCATTGTACAAGAAGTCATTACATCTATTCGCACAGTATTCGCCTATAACGCTCAGGAAAACGAGGTCAAACGGTATGTACCTATGCATGCTGCATCTTATTAATGATTGTAACGTGTTCTGCGACAACAAACACAGTTTGATGATAGATAACAATTCGATGAACCTGAAAAGAAAAGACAGAGAAGTTTAAGCAGCCAAACCAATCCGTTAAGAATATTTTGCTAAAAACTGCAGAGTTCTACATAAAACATTCAGAAGATCTTTTCGATGTCATTTAAAAGCCTAAGAGATCATTTTTAGTCTTAATGTCGGCCTTTTTAAGAATATATGGGTCAGTGAACATGTTTTTTTAACCACTTTTTTTTTCTGTGATTAATTCATTTACACTTCGACTAAGTGTATTATCTGAATAATTTAACTGATGTACATCTGAAGCGAACAATGACATCACGACATGAGCTTGCTTTACAAGAAAAAATATAATTGATTTTTGATAATAAAGATGGTAATGGTTTGTCATAACGTAAATTAGCTGAAAAATATAACATCTCATTTGGTTTTGCATCAAATATTTCGCTGGATCATTTATTACAATATGTCACAATTGATAGTCAAAAATTGAGCGCAAATGATTATATTGATATAGAAAAAGATGTATCTGCGTTTAATGAATGATTTGATAATTGTGAAAATCTAATAGCTTGTGATGTTATCGAGCTAAATGATGATGATGACGATGAAGATGGTTGTAAACTAATAGAATAGTCACGATTATATTGATTGATTAATGAAATTGAAGTTAGATAAACTTATATATATATGTTGTAATAGAAATTAAAATGCAGTAGAATTTAAAATTCCACTAGTTGAATTTAAAATTTTAATTTCTACTAAGAGAAATTAAAATAACAGGCGTTTTTTAGAATTACTAGTAGAAACTAAAATTTCAATTTCAACTAGTGGAATTTGAAATTCTACTAAGATGTTATACTGCAGAAATATGTGATTTCTTCTGTAATAAAAAATAGACCCTTATAGGAATAATGATAATCTAGAAAAGAATATGATTTATTCATATATATAGTAGAGAACAAGATTGAAGATCGTTCATTTCATCAACAAGTTAAGATCTATATATTTGTGCAACATTTTTTTTAACAGGATGACATTTTGTACCACATTGTATTTTAGCTGCTTTGCATGAACATTTTTTTGTAGCACAATTACTATTACAAGAACAAGCTTCCACCATTGGAGCAAGTCCAACATTGACATAATCTTTAAAAGCTTGAATAAATGTTTGCGGTTCATATGTGACTACCGGATTATTTGATGTAATGCCATAAACAATTTGTAATTCACCAATGATAACTAATTTGAAGTGTTTACGGATCCAAAACTTAAATTGAGTTTCATCACGACCATCTTTTAATACCAACATGATCTCATCATAAGCAGCTTGTGTGATAACAAACTTTGAACGAAATTTCTCAGCTAAGGATAGTATATGTTCATCCAATTTTGAATAAAATAGCTCCATTTTATATGATTTTCAAATGTTTTCTCTTTCATTACTGTCTCGAGAAGTTAAAATTAAATACTCAATATCTTTTTTATTTCTTTTCGTTCTACGTATTGCATCATCTATATAAAGGTCTATTTTTTATTACAGAAGAAATCACATATTTCTACAGTATAACATCTTAGTAGAATTTCAAATTCCACTAGTTGAAATTGAAATTTTAGTTTCTACTAGTAATTCTAAAAAAAGCCTGTTATTTTAATTTCTCGTAGTAGAAAATAAAATTTTAATTTCAACTAGTGGAATTTTAAATTCTACTGCATTTTAATTTCTACTACAACATATATATATATATATATTGCACCAAGAGCATAAAGACAAATAACATTGGACGACATTTTTAAGAGAAAAAGTACGTTTTGTATTGTAATTGAAACATCTTTTAATTCAGGCGATTTCAATGAAAGTAGGTGAACAAATAAATAAACAAGCAGAGTTTTGCCTAGAATTATTAATGTAGAAACAGATTTTTGGGTCATTTTCCTCATTTCGCAGCAAAATATGCTTTAACTGTCTCAAGTAAACATCTTCGTATAGTAAACACATTCGATCAGTTCCGATGGTATTCACAATAGAAAAGTTCTACTGTAAACGAACGGTCTCGTAAGTCAAATGACTTGGATCTGACAGACAATAAATAAACCATTTGTCTGTCTCGCTGCAATATATTTTTTAAGCCATAGGCAACCTGTTGTTTAAGCGCCAAGATTTCTATTACGTTACATGAAAATATTCCTTCTTTATTCATGTGTGTTTATCTGCTCTTCGTCCTTCATTTTGAAACTTGAATAAATCTTGAATGTAGAATATTTTATAAGTATTGAATACGTATCAATATGTTGAGATGGTTGTTTCCTCTTGTTCAAAATAATGCGTTATATTCTTCATTATTTCAGAGGATGAAGTACATAGATAGATGTGGTTCTCGTGCAAGTCAACTGAAAAATGTATGACTGATGATGGACTTTTTCTAGCGTTAGAGACACTCTTGAGATACTCTGTAGTATGGATGAATGTTTCAGAACTTCCATTTCTCGCATCGTGAGAATAGAGCGAAAAATGGACATTCAGATATCATTTTCTGTTCGGCATGTCACATGAGACAATTTATCAAGTTCTTAGATGCATGGCTCATTAGAGATACATAGTTGACGAGAACGCAAAAGCAAAGAGTCAGGAGTGCCTAAGACTGAGTCGAAGATAATTGCCAAGGTTTATACAGCTTCCTATTTTTGTAGAAAGTTGCGGTAAGCATGCGCATTTGCATAATTAAACGTACAAACATATGTTGCAAACATTTTCGCAACAAATCTAATAGATCGTCTAATGTCAACAGCGAGCTATAGAAGTCAAGATCGTGCGGAAAACCAATCTAGTGAACAATTTGAATCTTCTTTTAGAAATAAAGATGGTAAGTTTTTCGTCAGTCAGAATAAAATTTATCTTCTGATAAAATAAAGTTTATTGATGACTGAAAAGAGAACTGGGAAATTCAGATGAAACTCATTTATCAAGCGCGATGTACTTTCTTAAAATAGGATAAGCAGACCCATTGCATGAAGGCTGTTTTCAAAGATCGACTTGGATGCGAATAAAAAATTGATATCAGTCAGATTTCGGAGCGATATCAAGTCATGATGTGAATTTCCCATTTAGATCGCATTCAAAAGGAGGACAGTATTCACATGAATAGAGATTTTATTAATATTCAGCCTAAGGGCTAGTGAATCGGAGAGTGATGAACGTTACTTGTGAAAGTCCTCGTATTTTATTCATTAGTTATTCGATTAATGATCTTGTTACTGAAAAGCTACTTGATTTCAACATAAAATCAGGAAGTTTTTGTCAGTCAAATAATGTATGAACATCTGCCAAGCTTCAGAAAATATTGCCAAACTGCATGCATAGTTGATGCATGAACTTGAACTAATTTAAGACTATATTGTTCTTTTCGTCATTGATTTGTTCGGTCAAGACAGTATCAGTTCCTTGTGAATTGAAACTTTTTTCTTGTATGACACATCATACATTTTCTTCCATAGCTCTATTATCTATGACGTTGTATCGATTCGATCTACTCTCCTAATGGACGCCAGTATTTTATTCTTTGTGATGAGAGAATATATAAATACATATTATCAAATGAAATAGGTCTTTGGATGATGATAACATCCACTTCGTCCTTAGGTGATATCAATTGATTTAGTCGCTTTCCTGCTTAAGGATCAGCGAGCTTGAATGCAATAAGCAGTCTACTTAATTTGTGTCACTTATAGAAGGAACATCTATTTATAAGGAACGAATAGAAAAGCATCACTGAATATCCTTCTGGACACTAAGACGTGGCATACAGCACTATGTTGTTTATTGATGTAAAGCAGCGAGAAATATTGAGAAAAATCCGAACGAAATTTCAAACTGGTCCAATATTCCGATAAAAGTTTATATTAAAGCCTAGTCTCCTTCTCGTGTCAATAGGACACTCTGTCAGGGCCGAAAGTCTGGTCCGAAATTTATGTAACTTGCTACTTCTACATTCCAAATCCTCGAATTCAAGTACTTTTCATCCAACTTAATAAAAAGACGTTGTTTTCGTGCAACAAACATTTCACAAAAGAAGAGGTATACTTTAACTTTTCTAACTAAAATTTCTCACGACTGCTTAATTGGAAATCAATTGATACCATAGATTCATCGTCCACTTGTATCATTGATCTATTACACCACCTCACGAATGGTGAACCAGTGTCACCAGTACTATGGTGGGCTGGTAGACAGCTCATCACCACCGTTACACCTCTAATTTTGGTTGTTTTGGTGACCGATAGTTGATCATACTTATTGTCTTTGTTTTCCTGATTTTCTAGCGTAAAAACCGACCGTTAAGTCATTGGATTAACTGGAAGATTAATTGTATTTAAACGTCCGATATGAATTAAACAGAGATATAGAGACAGTTTTTAATTGGTTCATATGACAAGGGCAGTAATTTGTGAATAAATTTTGACAACAGTGAAAGAGACCGGCACGCAGTGTCTTTTATTAATTTTTTGTATTAGGGTAAATGCATGGGTATTCAGCCACTTTTTTAAGAAAAGTATTTTTTTATTGAATTTTTCATGCTCATTAGGCTAAAAAAATGTTGTGACTTTTATCTGAAATAATGGTGACTCAAGTTGTTGTTTAGGAACATCTAAAAAAAGAGAGGATATCTAGATTATTATAATGGTTGAAGCTCATATTTTGGTCAAAGATGGAAGATCACTAGACAAGCACAATCTCCAAGGAATTCTTTTTTTTCAATGGATTATGACCAAAATATGAGATTTTTAAGAAGCACAACTTCTGCATAATTTTAGTCAAAATGCTTTTTTCATACACTGTAAACTAGAAAATAAGTTATAGAATTTAATGAAGGATATTCTAGAGATGCCAATATGAATCCGACCACGGTTTTTCAAGTCTTTGTAAATCACTATCGATTTTCAATCCAAGATTTTTTGCTGATGAATAAATTTGAATCCATACATATATGAAAATCAAGCATTTCATAAAAACTAGAAAATCACCTAGTAGATCATAAAAGTCTGAGAATAAGTTAAACATATTCAAAAGTATATAAATTTGATTTTGATATTCCTAGAATTTCGAAACAAATTATAGTGTAGTAAATAGATAGATATTACTCTCCTTAAAAATCTAATATTTCGGTCATAATGCATTGAAAAAAAGAATTCTTTGAAGATTGTGCTAGTCTAGTGATCTTCCAACTTTGACCAAAATATGAGCTTCAACCATTGCAATAATCTAGATATCCTCTCCTTTTTTAGATGTTCCGAAATAACAACCTGAGTCACCATTATTTCAGATAAAAGTCACAACATTTTTTCGGCCAAACCTGTTTTCTGTCTACGATCGGCCAGATCAGCATAAAAAACTCAATAAAAAAACACTTTTCTCAAAATGTGGTTGGATACCCATGGATTTATCCATTAGCTAAAAAATATATCTACTGTATTATCATGTATCATAATGAAGCATTTTAGAAAACAAGCAATGAGTGAATAAACGGCAATTCATTAGATCATTGAACGTCAGCATGTTAATAGTATAACTACTAGTATGCGAAATTGCTCTTTCAGATTAGTTTCTGATTTTACAAAAAAGGTTTAAACTACCTTCTGTTTTTGAAAAATAACGTTCTGATTTTAAAATTTTTGATCTGGTAACCCTAATGTCACCCTAGCAGCAGAAGATGTTCGACAGCTACTTTTTCCCTGTTCTCCAATCTCCTTAACTATCACATTACTTGTTGGTGCTGTAAAATATGTAAGTTCACTGAAAAATAAGAAGTTGTTAAAGATCTATTGAAGCAAAAATAGTGTTTAAGTTTATTATCGGTGTAAAAACAAACGTTAACTGTTGAAAATTTGGAACATCCATTTTCTTTCTAACACATAGATTACATAAATCGTTTATTAGGGAATCGAAATAATAAAAGGATGATTAACATACGTAGCCTAATACTGACAAGCTAGGTATTATAAGGTTCATCGTTGTGATTGTCTAATGTAATTTACGACTTAATGTCTTACTTTTGCTGTTTACGTTTAGCTACGCTGAGACTTTACCAGCTGTTCGTAGTTTCGCTCTAAAAAAAGCACGAGTTGGTGGACTTCAAGTTGGATTGAATAATCTAGTGACATACATAGTTTATGCTGTTGCGGCAATCTTGGGTATTGTGCTAATTAATAATGGGTGGGCTACAGATCATCGTGTCTTAATGGTACGTAAGTACTACAGGGTATCATTTTCAGGCACACTGATATTTTTTTCAACAAGTAGGCGCTTATCACAGCTATTCGTGCTTCTTTCTATGCAGTCCAGATGTTACCTGAGTTTAATGTGATCGATGAGGCAAGAGGTGCCGCCCAACGTCTATGGCAATTTCTTGACGAATCTGAATTAAAACCGAATATGCAAGAAAAGAAGTCGATTACGTTAGCAAGTGGATTCACATTCGACAATGTATCTTTTACTTATCCTACACGACCTGATGTACCAGTTCTTAATGATTTAAGCCTCCGTGTAAATCATGGTGAGACTGTGGCCATGGTTGGCAATTCGGGCTCAGGTAAAAGCTTACATATCAGGATATTTGAAAACGGTTTTCGCATTTATTAATAAAGGTGACTCAAAAATGATGAAACAATGACTTTCTATAAATTTTTACTCTATACATCAATCCTTTGAAACGGTTTTTCTTCTTGTTTTGAAAAGTAGATGGGCTTAGAAATTCAGCAGAAAGTGTTCTGTATAATTTTTTGATGAAAGTTGACAACAGACGCCAAATTTACGGGTTTTCTGATGGATTTTGTTGACAGGAACTATTTTCATTCAGTTTTCTTTCTTAGACGATGGCAAACAGTTAAAGAGAAAAAAGCAGACTCTAGAGCCATCGAATCAACTTGAGTTCATTCGTTTCCATTGCCGAGGGAAGGTTCCCAAGTGTGACTCTCTGTTTTGAATCGGGTATTTCTCATTTTGTAGAGCTCAATGAGTACAATACAGGCGTATAAAGGATTTCTCCCCATGGTGAACTTTTCAGGAGTAATGGAGTTCCATACCTTCTGAAAAATCATCATAGAACTTTTAACTGAAGGCTTGAATTTCAGTATTGTAAGGGCAAAACATGATATTGTTCGAGCCTTTTTAATGTTGTCAAGGATGCTCTTTCATATAACCCGAATAACAATTCGTTGCATCCTTACATTAGTAGAATTAATTTTTTCTATAGTTCATAGTACATGATGTTTTCTAGCAAATAGCAAAAAAATTCACCTTAGTATTATAATGACGAAACATAGTGTTGTTCGGATTCTAGAATGTCTCGAATAACATCATGTTCCGTCCTTACAATATTAAAATTCAAGCCTTCAGTTAAGAGTCTTATGATGATTTTTCAGAAGGTATGGAACCCTATTATCTCTGAAAAGTTCGCCATGAGGAGAAATCCTTTATACGCCTTTATTGTACTCACTGAGCTCTACAAACTGAGAAATACCCGATTCAAAATGGAGAGTCACACTTGAAGATCTTTGGTCGTGAGCTAAAAGATTCGTGGAGCCACTCGTAGGACTATGAGACTTCGCAGTAGTTCTTAAAGACTGATCAAGCTAATGAATAAATCAATTAATCACTCACTCATTAGTATCTATAACTACTCATCGATCATCAATGATTGATAAACAATAAGTAGTTGCGAGTGATTATTAGTAGGAATATCGGCTCAGCATTGGTGTTAAAAGATGCCAACACCGAGTTATATTTAAAAATATAATTAAATGCTTTGTTACTAGAATTGAATTAGTATTAGCTAGAGACCTGCGAGACATTCATGAATCTCAAAAAATCTTGTTTTTCGTCCTGCAGGACAATCAGAATCGTCCTAGAAATATTTCGAGACGAGAAAGTCAGGATCGGAACTATTCAGGTAAGACAATGTCTTGAATTTGTCAAATTGACATCAGAGCGCGTCGGACGCCTGAGGTTTCATATTGCTAATATATCTCAGGTCAAAAAATCAGATATTAAATCTAGTCGATCATATGAAATCAGACGAAATTTCGTACGCTAAATCACAGTTCATGCAATCTTATACTAAGTCGTATTATAAGATCCATATAAGATTCCACTGTTACATAAGATTGCCTATAATCTCATAGTAAGATCTTATCGTCTACTCTTTTGAGCTGAGAATATATTAATACTTAAATAAATAACAGAACAGGATAGAACAGCTTAGGAAAACTATTAGTTGATGCCTTCAATACTGTTCAATATCACTTTTTTGGATCAGGTTTTTCATTGCGATTATATAAGTTAAACATATCCTCTCGTTCAATTAGTGTATTCTACAGATCAATCAGTATGTGTGAAGAGAATAGTTTGCTAAAAACTGTAGTTTTATCCCAAAAGCAACATGTTTTTTTACACTTTGACTTCAGACAAGTCAATTTTCATTGATGTTCCAAACTTTCATTTGACATATGGTAGACTATTAATTTTATCCGTACTCAAATATGTTCTTCCATCGGTATATTGTTCTACTAATCTTGTAGATTAAAAGATAGCTATTGTAGTTCGTCTAATACCTATTTATAGGAATACAAATTGTCTATTAGTAGTATAGACAAAATATTTTTCCTGGACAAAAAAATATGCTTGTATTCCTTTCGGTCAACGGGAGTAGCAAGATTTTATGGAACAATTCAAAAACAATCGGAACAGAATAATTGGCATCACGGCACAAAAAAAAATTGTCCTGTAGGTCTCTGAATAAAAGAATATCAAAGAAAATATAATAGATACTTTTATAGCTCATGATCTAATGATTCTAACAATGTATGTCATTTGCTTCTATCTCTTATTAGAAATAATAAAATAGGTTACAAGAATTCTTACGAATTCTTTCCGTGAAGCATATTGAACATATATATCCTGTAAAGGCTGTTTTTCTATCCAATTTACTCTAAATCGGGTCAAATAAAATTTTTCTACTCAGTTTCTAATGCTAAATCAGAATAAAATGTTTTCACAACATTGGAGAAGTGAATATGATATGAAAAGGACAATGCCTGTAAAATACACTCATTAATAACCGCAAATATGATATCTTCAATCGTTCCAAATGTTTACACTGTAATTAACCGAACAATATCGCATCACTACAGAAACTATATATTCACAACGCGCATATGAAGCGCTTTAAAATCCTTTGTAAACGAATCAGAATAAAATTTATCCGATTTTGGTATTAAATGCATCTTAACTCATAGTGTAACCATAGAATGATTCTACAAGACTGATTTTATTCAAGCTTTCTTCAAATTTGTTTGTAAATTATCTCTTCTCAGAGACGCTTAGAATTCGCAATGTCATCATGTTTATTAAATGTTCTGCCTGTTTTGGCATGAGATCATATCACATTGACATATTTCAGGCAAGAGCACCTGTGTTCAACTGCTGTTGCGCTTTTATGATCCGATAAGTGGCTCTATTAAAGTCAATGATGGTCCTCGAATCGACGAAATCGATGTTGAAAGCTATCGCCAACAGATTGCCGTTGTTAGTCAAGAGCCTGTGAGTTTATTGCATATGGTGTTATCAAAATATGAAAAGATTTTTATCTTTTAGGTGCTTTTTGGTACTACTATCCGCGAAAACATTCAATATGGCAATGATTTCGCTACATTCGTCGATATCGAAAATGCAGCTCAACAAGCCAATGCGCATGACTTTATTATGTCTCTTCCACAAGTATGTATAGGATTAAGGAGCAACTATCTAACGGAGAGCAAGCTGTAGGTGAAACATAATAGAAGTCATGATATTTTCTTCTGAGTGAAGAGAAACGAAACGTAGTTCATTATCGCACAAATTAACGCAAACTACTATCTAAGAAAGATAACTTGTGAGTGGATTGTTAGAGATGACTAATTGCTTTCAAGATTATATTTTACCAACTCTTTCGTGTCTACTTGTTCTGATAATTTTCTTCCTAATCAAACATAGTTATGTTGAAATTCTAGTTTGAAGATCATGCTCAAGAGTAGTCGTAGCGTTCTACTGGTTGTGCTTTTTTACTGAAAGCTTGTGTTTTGGGATTCTGAATTTTACTGACACCAATTCTGATTTTCATAAAAAGTTGGAAAATTGCAAGAGCGCATGTGTGATAGTTTGAAAAGCTATCTCTATTGAACCCATGAGTCACTTTCCACTTCATCACTTGTCACAACAAAGATGACGCTTGTAAAAACATTCTTCACACAAAGATTGAGGTTATTTTATAAATTTTGTTATGTATAGACGAGCGCTGTTGAACTGAAGACTGTATTTCTATTAATATTATTCATTGTTCAATATAGACTTTAAAATCTAGAATTCAAATAGAATATAAATCACTGAGTAAAGACTATTGGTGAACATGCTAACGATCGCATCAAGCCTAAATCATTGCTGTAAGCAAATAGAATCAATATCGATTTCTACAACCTATCACGATATACAATATTGATTTTCAAATAACCTAAAAGAGTCGTCTCTTGGGGAAACAATACCTAGAAACAGACTTTTGTAACTTAAACTAATTGCACACTATCTATTATGTAAAATTAATTCGAAGGCAGTTTTTGTCAAAGTTTCAGCTGACCCCAAACCTTTTACAAAGACAAATGACTTCGAATATGTGAAAAACTTTTCAGAGAATTCAATTTTCTGAAACTTGATGAATCCTACAACTTCTACGGAGGAAAATTAAAAGGATTAAATGTTTCTAACAGTGTCATTGAATCGAAAATGCAATTCAGAACCATCGAATGAACGATGGGCAAGAAGATATGACACATACTTAATTGAAAAGAAAAATATTGAACGAGCAGAATGTTAAAAATTGAAAAGCAAGCAATACAATGTAGCGAATAAAGGGCTCAAAAAAATAAAATGTAGATAGGTAAAAATATTGAATAGCAAAGATGCGAAATGGTAAAAAAACGATAGATAAAGATACTATCCCATTGGAATGTATAACTTCTATAAATTATTGTTTAGTTTATTTGCAGAACTGATATGCTTCATTAAACAAGTTTTGAAGAAGAGCGGATATGATATATGGAAAAAAATTGAATTGACAACTAAATTAGTATTGCACAAATTTTATCTCTATCTTGTATACCATTAGGGTATGATCAGTTTATGAGAAGACATGATGTATTAGGCAAACGATTATTCTACCACTTATGAGGAGTATTAGTGAAATTTTATATTTTTGCTGTGTATGTATTTTTCTCGATACACCAGCAACATATTAAAAATAATAATCATTTTCCATGGTATGATAATATTTTATCATGGCTACGATTTGTTCAATAAAGTAATAGTGTAACATTTTATTTTTGGAAACAGCTTCTTCAGATGTAAAACTATTTTTAGACATAAATTTGAACAGAACAAATGATACATGTATATGAAGTTGACTAGGTGTATCCTCAGTTATCTATGTAATCGTGATGCGGAAAACAAGATCCTATTGGTAATTGTTGGATAAGTTTCTCTTTTTCCGAAATCCTGCAGTGTTTTGATGAACGAACTAAAACAGAAAACCATTCTCAGACAGAAATAATTTTTTTTCTAGATAAAAAACAATATACTAATTTCTGTCTTCACCAACACTAGAGCATTAGATTAGAAATCCATGACAATTAGTATCGGCAATAAGCATTTGTAACGTTTTAAAGATAACCTTTTTAGTTTAGAAATATATTTTTCAATGGTTAATGCTCTTTTTATTTATTATCGATGCAAACATATATGTAGCACATCTTGAAAGAAAATTAATAGTGTATGTAAAACGTAGTATTTATTGTTTCTACATATACGACAATTGCTTTGATGAATAATAAAAGTTTAAATATAATACGAAAGTGTTTTTGGAAAAGTGGTCTTCTTACATACACTTTGTGAATTAAACAGCATGTGCAGCTGAAGACCACTAGCATCCAGTAAAAGAAATGATTCTCGATCGGCTGCTAATTTACATAGATCATTATTGGTGAAAAAATTATGTAAACTAGGCAAGGAAGACAGGATATTTCCACGAACATAAAGAAATCTTTGGTCTAAAGATGAATGTAAAAAAAATGACGACGCGTTTTATTATGACTTAGTAAATTCTTAGTTTGTAGAAAATATAGCCTGTGGAACACCACTAACTGACATTTGAGGTATTACGTCTTCATATATTACAACAATCAGCATCAATTCATTCAAAGCGTGTGCTTTTGTTTGTTGATGAAGATGTACTGTGTGTATTAAATCTGATTTGAGTGGCGATCATGATCATGCTTCCCTCCGTATAAATAAATTTCATTTTTATCCATGTGAAAATCTATTGCTCGATTATT
This sequence comes from Macrotrachela quadricornifera, assembly GCA_022393335.1. Taxonomy (NCBI): domain Eukaryota; kingdom Metazoa; phylum Rotifera; class Eurotatoria; order Philodinida; family Philodinidae; genus Macrotrachela; species Macrotrachela quadricornifera. The sequence goes on along the minus strand of JAJEKB010009619.1, from coordinate 17,039 downwards.
AACAATTCTCGTTCAATGATCTTTGTTGACCACCTTCCCATTGCATCTATATAAATATTCATTCATATTCAATAATCATTGGCTTTTGTTCACTGTCATCAAAGATAAATTGCTATTCGAACTAGTTATGTTCATCAAGATTCATATAGGATATATTGAACAAAATGGAAATGTTAAATAACTGATTAAATTTGTATATACAACATTTGTATTTTGTTCACTTTTATTTAACAAAGATTGGTGTTTCAGTTAGGTATGATATAGTCAATCAATAAGGATTATTTTAAAGGGTCTCATATAATAGATTGGTTGATTGGTTAATAATGTCACCTTCCTCTCAGCTATCGAGTAATCTTGTTTTCATATTACACTTGAGTCATTTTATATAGTATATGTATCATGTAAACCTACAAGTTTCGATATTTTATTTACTCGATAGTGTTACATCTCGTCCCTTTAAGATTTCAATTTTAAGCTCAAATAGAACATTATCATGAGCGAGGAGGAATGTCAAGAAAATTCTTGCTTATGTGTTAGTAGTATGACAGTGATCTTCGGAGGATGGAAATTTTCTGCTTTCTTTAATGGAGTGCTCTCTCTTCAATAATGATTCCATAATATTTTTGAGTAGTATTAATAATCAACCGTCTCTCTTAATCAACTTTATCTATCCTGTTAAGCATTTCGGGCTGATTTTCTCTTTCATTCAAAACTCACATCGATTTGCTTTCATAGAAATACGATACGATCGTCGGTCATCGTGGTACACACTTGAGTGGTGGTGAAAAGCAGCGCATCTGTTTGGCTCGAGCACTTGTACGTCGTGCACCCATTTTACTGCTTGATGAGGCTACAAGTGCATTAGATACTCGATCAGAAGCAATTATACAGCAATCAATTGATCAAATATGCCGTGGTAAATCAATTGATTACTTTTTTTCTGCCTAAATAAAGATGAGTATTTATGACAGATAATCAGCGAACTACTTTAATGATTACACATCGCTTGTCAGCAGCACGCAATGCTGACCGTATTATTGTAATGGATAAGGGCATGATGGTTGAACAGGGAACACATCAAGAGCTAATGGCCATCCAAAAAGGATTATATGCGACCATGATTGCTCGCCAACAAAAAGCTCTCGATGACAACGACATGTTTGAAGATGAGAATGAGGAACAGCATGGCACATCGGTGAGCAGTGCCAGTAAATCGTCACATTTGAAAAGCAAAGATTTGAAGCAAGATCAAAGCGAAGAACAGTCCGCTCAAGTAAGTATAAAAGGAAAAAAAATAACAAAAACTAATTTTCAATAAACGTATATGCACTAGTACTACTGTTTTTTCACTATACTGCGGATAGAAATCTTGAGGGTGGGTGCATGTTACTTTTAATTCAGTTAATATAGAAAATGAAAACTATGGCTGTCAGTTAGGACAGAAAACGTGAGATTAGATCCATGGAAGAATTTTAATCTATTAACGACGGAGTTAAGATTAATTAAACGAATTTATTCATTTCTATGTGTATTTCTATCGTTGTAAATAGAGACAGTCAAACTAATTAAGATTAATTAATGTTCATTTTGAGACAAGGTAAGTAATATAGTTACTTAATTTTCAGTTGAAATATTTCTTTATTTAACCTTGAACTATCGAGAGAGCTTCCTCGGACGTTTCCTAGGAGTTTCAATAAAACTTTACTCTCTCGATAGCAGTCAGCGCTCTGATCTCAGTCATAAAAGGATTTCCACTTTACTCGCTTTGTACAATGCTTGGAAGCAGCTAAAACATCACTCTTTCAATGACAACCAAGAAGCTTTTGAGATCGTTGTTCTTCGAGGAAAACTATTGAGAACAAGAATAGATCTCTCTCCTGATATGCGATATTGTGTTTCTCAATCTACTTAGAGCAGTCCAAAGTAGTGGCAGTTACACTTTTTTTGCTTACAAAAAGCTCGAAAAACTGTTCTTTTTTTATAAAAAGATAGAGCGTCTTCTGTTCTATTCTTTTATCCTAATTCATCAGTATTCCTCTAATATCATAGTAATAGAATTCTGATAAAAACTGTTTTTCTTAACATCTAGTCGGTTATTTTAGATCGTAATGGACGAAGCACTATTGAAGTTCATTTTATCATTTAGTCGTCATTTAACAATTTGTATTAAAAAACTAAAATATATCGCAAGATTCAGCATGAACAGCTCTAAAATTTGTAAACGACAACTTATTTTATAATTGCATTTCTTTGTCTTTAAAATGGGGAAAACTCTAAGCGACTAAATTTCGACATTATGAAAATAGGACATATTTTTACTGAGAGCTATATTTGTTTTTCGCCGATGTTCTCTTTTTATAGTTGTTCTTTGTAAATTGTAGAGCTTTTCATGCTGCATTTTGTAATATATTTTGGACTTTAAAACAACTTGTGAAAAGATGATAAAATGGAATACAAAATGCTACACACGTCATGATCTAAACTAACCAACTAGATGTGAACAAAAATAGTTTTTAATCAAAATTCTATGTCTATAATATTAGATGTATAATAATCAAATAGCATAGAAAAATAGAACAGAAGACGCTTTATCTTTTTATAAGAAAAGAGAAGTTTTTTGAGTTTTCTGTAAGCAAAAAAAGTGTCACTGCCACTACTTTTGGACTGTCCTAAGTATAAATCTGTAATAGAGACTCATGTCAGCGCATTTTGATCGATTCCTTTCGTTTACTGACGATCTGCACTGACAGGACCCCTATTTTTGCTACCCACAATCGTTTCTCCGTAGCTTTCATAGACTTCTCGCACGATTTTATGTGTGAGAAAGAACAGATCGTTAGGCAAGGAAAGGAATCGATGAAAATGTGCTCACATGGATCTCTATTACAGACTTGTAGTCAGGAGAAAGATTTATTCTTGTTCTCAATAGTTTTCCTCGAAGAACAATGGACTCAAAATCTTTTTGGTTCTCATTGAGAGAGCAAAGCTTCAGGTGCCTCCAATTATTGAAAAAAGGCGACAACAATGTGAATCCTTTTATGATAGAGATTAGAGCACTGATTACTTTCGATAGAATAAAGTTTTCTTGAAATTCTTGGAGGGCATCTGAGACGATTTCCTGATAAGCGGAATTACCGCTAAATAACTTTGGAAATCACTGGATATTGCCATTCATACTGTCACTCATAGTGTTTGAACGTTACGTTTGCGTTAAGCTCCCACTTTCATCCGCCCTATAAACTTGAATCGTTTCTTAAAAGCTAAAAGTTGAATTTTTATCATCGAAAGATGAAATTTTTTGCCATTAATTTAGTAATTAGAAAGGACATATGACTAATCTAGTGGTTGATCTAACTATTATTAGAGTAATGTAAAGAATGGCTTTTGCCGATATCGATACGGGAAAAATCCTATCGGTTACAACTCTACTTTATTTTAAGAGGCTATCCTGAATTTTTTTACGCAGCACATGATAAAGTCTATCGTTTTTTAAAGCGCAAATGTTCTACAGTGAATTTTTCGTCATACTTTTCATGTACTTCTTATCGGCTTTTAGTACGGGTCAGACTTATTAAAGTAGTTTCTTAATATACGTATCAGCTGTGTATCAGAATATTGACAATGCTGATGATGACTTGTGTTTAGTTTTTAATAATTCGATCCGGTTGGTGATCATCATTAACCGCTTAATATGCTGAGTTATAAACTGTTGTCTGACTTCGAGAGTTGTATCAATATCTGCTCCCATCTTCTCATAAAATTTATCAGTGAATATTTAACTGATCATTTTTTTCATATACTGTTTCATAAATCTGAATTGAATTTCTGCCGTTCATGCATATTTCTATATATATGTCGGAGGACAGATTAAAATATTGGAAGGGGAGGACTATTTTACCCCTGTAGATAGCACAATTACTCGCAATGAATGCAATAATATAACTAAAACTCAACAAATAATTTGTAGATAGTTTTTAGAATAAGTGCAGTCACACTAACAGTATATAGATTTGTCGTGGGTATGGTTTTTTTTAGCGTGAATGAACTGCACTCCACAAAACTTAATAATTTTATTCAGTCCTCATCAATATTTATAGAAAGTGGAATCGAATCAGCAATTTCAAGCAGCTCTCTTATCTGTTGTTACAATCTCGCTAGACGTTACACACAAAAACCCATGAAAAATACTGATGAACGGCTGAATATACCGAAATACTACTCCAATGACGTTTGGGCATGTAAAAGATACTTATTACTACATGTTCCGTTTATTGCTAAGGTCTTTTAGCTTATAGAAAATGTTTCTTTTTGAAAATCAACTTAACGCTGATTCTGATACCAAAGTGAAATATTTTGATATTTTCTATTTATTCTTCTAGTATTTTAATCTGTCCTCCGACATATATATAGAAATATACAGGGTGGACCAAAAGTCACGCACCCGAAAAAATGCGAAGATCTCCATTATGACTCAAGCAAACGAACTGATTTTTTTGTCAATGATAGAGGCATGCTCAAGGTTCATATTCATAAAGACATGCCTGAAGAGATCCATTGTTAAGTATATTGTTTTTTTTTCTACCTATGAAAAAGTAAAATTTTTTTTTGTTGAGATCAATAGTGATACTTAATAAAAGGTCTATCTAGACACGTCTTTATGAATATAAACCATGAGCATGCCTCTATCATTGACAAAAAAATCAGTTCGTTTGCTTGGGTCATAATGAGGATCTTCGCATTTTTTCGGGTGCGTGACTTTTAGTCCACCCTGTATATGTAGATTCTAAGTGCTATACTCGATTATAGTATTTTGATTCACTATTATTAAAAGGTTTTGAAGATTGTACGAAGCAGGGTCTATGAAGCTCATAAACTTGCGCCAAGGTTTTATGAAAGTGTAGTGCCTAACTGGCTCTTGATGAATTTTTGAATCTTATGCATTTATCATAAACCTTTAACGAAGAATAATTAATATTCATGAATCTCTTCATATTCACTTCGTAAAAGTCTTATCAAAGCATTTATGAAAATTTATAAACAACGGGAAAAAAAGGCTTTTTTATATAATTCACCTCCAAGAATTTCTTAGATGGTTATTATTTGATAGCTTTTTATAAAGCAATTGCATCAATCATTCTGATACTCAGACGTTTCATTAACTTGGTTTGATTGAACTATAAGAATATTCTTTCTTCACAATTCGGCAATGTTTTCTTAGATCTCAATGTCTAGAGTAAAAGTTGTCCTAGAGTCAAAATTCAAAGATGCTTTCTTCTAGGTGATTTTGAGATTGTAGATGCCTACAAATCGGTTCCCTGATCACCCTGTTAGCAGTAGTGCATTGCGTAGAGCTGAACATTTTAATACAGATTCTACAAACACTTTGGGACATCTACCTTTTGGATTGTTTTTATCACACACCATTCGAATAAAGAGCCCAAACACGAAGGATACCTTAAAAAGTGCATATTTTATTTGAATAATGGTTCGCTCTTAAAAAACTACTGAAAAGTCGGTGATTCAATATTTTTCAAAATAAAAAGTAAAGTAATCATCTCAAAATGTCTCTAGGATCTGCAGAAAAAAACCTAAGCTCTATAGAAGGTATCATGCCAGAGAAATAGGATCGGCTCTGAAGGTTTTTGCTAGAAAACAGGTTAGTGAAAAATCGCATGAGAAAGAAAAACTCATTCTATACCCCAAGACAATCGATTCAGCTTTTCGATCTTACTGATGCTTGAAAACTATATTGGAAGTCTCAAAATGTCCCCAATAGATAGGGAACACTTGTGCACACACATCGAAAAGAGAAATCAAAACATGAAATATTGGAAAATTTGAATCAAAAAAAGAGGACTCCTTCAATCGTCTTAGCTTCATTCATAAGTCAACTGTAAAATTTCTCGATCATAGCTATGCATTAAGGAGAAAGCGATACTTAGAGAACCCTGTATTTAGTTCTCTACTTCTCTGCTCCAAATATATTTCGGTATTCCGAAACATAGTGTCAATTAAGAGTTAAAATTCTTTTCTAAAATCAGAAGATCCGACTCCTTTCTCGCAGATTTCCAAAATAAGAAATTGTGTTCGGAATACATGAGTGCTGCCCGAAACCTGATATATTCGAGTAGACAACCTTTCATAAGTGTAAGATCGAGATAGGCAAATATGACTATTCTATCGCTGTATCGAACACAAGATGGAAAGTAAGTGATATGAATAAAGATGGAGACTCGGAGAGGCGGAAAATGAGAACACCAATATTCATAGATATTTTGATGTTACATCACAATTCTCTCACCTGCTCTGTGTCGAAAACCTGCTGTTCTCTCAATCTTCCACTGTTGTTTTATAAGCACACAGTTTGCAAGGATTTTCGAGTCATTGTATTGCAAAAAACTGGCAACGTTACACCGTTTTCTATAAAATCTATTTTAGAAGTGTGACAGCTCCACTTTAGCTCTTGAGCGGGAGCGGTTTGAACAGCTCTTTTGAGCTGTGAGCTGTGTTTATATAACAGAACAAAAATGTTCTGCTTTTGGGAAATAATTCCCATAATAGAATTTAAGTCACAACTGAAAAGAGCTCGTCCACCAGCTCAAATTCTTGAATAAAGAGCTGTTCGAATCGCTCTCGCACAAGAGCTAAAGCGGAGCTGTCACATCCGTAATCTATCATCACAAAATAATTAGCTATGTGAAGAAAGATCTTATTATTTATGTGTTTGTACTAGATTGAAGATGAATTAGAAGGTCAGCCATTATCAACATCTAAAGCTGTTTGGGAATTAAGTCGAGCAGCTTGGCCATGGCTCTTATCTGGCTGCATAGCGTCGACGATCACATCGTGTCGAACAGTAATGTTAGTCTACCTTATCGGCAAAATGGTCGTGGTACGTTATTATTTATAAGAGACTTTCAAACAATCTAACATACTAGTGCAAATCTGACTGGTATACCGCTGGAGTCTTGAAAAATATTAGTACAGGACTAGTATTAGTCAATATTTCTCCTAGTAAACCACTGAGAGTAAAATAGCACTGTCCGCACAATGTCATATAAATTCTTCTAAACAATATCATTTCAGCATTTCTCTAAGCCGCCACTTGATATAAACCATTCCCAGTGTTAGAATCATTGAAATATCGGTATAAGCTAAACAAATCAATAACAGCAACAGCTGGCCACTCACGGTATTCAACAATAGAAAAGGAAACCTTCGGACATCTTTTTGTCTGATACAATAGAATAAATCCATGCGAATCCAACTACTTTTTGAGAAGTGTTTTTTTATTGATTTTTTTATGCTGATCAGGCCGATCGTGGACAGAAAATAGGCTTGGCCGAAAAAGTTTTTCGACATTTATCTGAAATACTGGTGAATCAAGTTGTTGTTTAGGAATATGTAAGGAGAGAGAGGATTCCCAGATTATTACAATGTTTAAAGCTCATATTCTGATCAAAGATAGAAGGTTACTAGACTAGCACAATCTCCAAAGAATTCTTGTTTTCGATCTATTGTGATTAAGACATGAGGTTTTTAAGGAGAACGATATCTACGTACTTACTATGAAAGAAGTATTTTGATTAAAATTATACAGAAGTCGTGTTCTGAAAAATCTCATATCTCGGTCATAACACATTGAAAACAAGAATTCTCTGGAGATTGTGCTAGTCTAGTGACCTTCTACCTTTGACCAGAATATGAGCTTTAAACATTGTAATACTCTGGGAATCCTCTCTCTCCTTACATATTCCTAAACAACAACAACTTGACTCGCCATTATTTCAGATAAAAGTCACAACATTTTTCTGGCCAAGCCTTTTTTCTGTCCACGATGGGGCTAATCAGCATAAAAAATTCAATAAAAAAGCACTTTTCCCAAAAAGTAGTTGGATTTTCATAGATTTACCCTATATATGGGAAGGTAACAACTCGTAACGGGCTCTTACAAAAGCCCTGCTTTTTTGAATTTTTATAGGTTTTCATAGTAAAAATATACAGAGCTTTCGTATGGATTTTTACAGAACATTCGTACCGTTCTTACAGGTCTATCGCAATGTTAAAGCAGTTAGTATCACCTCTAGTCAAATGCTAATTATAGGGTTTCGGTATAGAGATTAGTATCTCACCGAAAATTATGATGAAAAAAGTTCAAGGGTACAGAGGGATAGCCAGAAGACAAATACAGGCAAACTTTAATCTTTTTCTGAATTTCTTTTCTAACGACACCAAGTAACAAAAACCAAGTAACATGGAGAGGAAGAAGGTCGAACGAGCAAAAAATTGAAATATGAATGCAGAAACGATTTTCTTGTCTTAAAGTCAATAGCTAGATCAAGAAACAGCAGCAAAATCTCATAGTACAGTCACTTTTGATATATTCTTATGAAGAGTTTTTGGTACTTGAGTAATCTGATTATTAGAGACATTTCTCATCAATTTCATTATCGATGGTGCTGCTGCTGCTAGTGGTCACTTTGTTAAGACTGAACTTTGTTTAGCAAGGAAAGAGAGAAAACATTTATTTATATGTTAATTGTCAACCTATTGTTCGATCGTTTTTAACGATTCAATCCTCTACTTAGTCATGAAAATAACAGCGATATCTGTGAATGTATACATATGATTAATGCACAGAATAGCACTACATATATGGACCGTTTAAGTGCATAACAGTTGTTATGCAAAGATCGCATCTACTGAATTAACAGGTATTTGTATGCCAGAGTATTCGCAACGAAAATCCTGCTTTTTATAGAGTATTAGTCTTTCAATCTGGTTAGAAATCCAATACAGAACGATTCGCAAGCCTCGTAGATTTCTCCTTTCGAGTTATTACACCCGCATCATATTTATAATACAATATTATTTTAAAAGCCATCATCTTTGCAAAGTATGCAACAAGTCGCATGAAAACTGTTTCATTTCGAGGATATTTTGATAGAGAAGTGGAAAATTTTGCAAAAACTAACAGAAATCTGTGGGTTTTAACCGAATAGAACCATGATTTATTTGCTCAACATAAAAATGTGAAAAGATAAGTGTGTAAGTCACATCTTGAACAATAGACCTGAAACTTTCTGTCTAAAGCACTTATCTAATAATTTCTTTGAAACATAGTATTGTTTTCATACACATTTTTTCGACCATATTTTCAGATGATACTGGGACCAGTCCAAAAGTAGTGGTAGTGACACTATTTTTCCTTACAAAAAGCTCGAAAAACTCTTCTTTTTTTAAAAAAAAGATAGAGCGTCTTCTGTTCTATTTTTCTATGCTATTTCATCAGTATTCATTTAATATCATACTAATAGAATTCTGATAAAAATTGTTTTTCTTGACATCTTGTTGGTTAGTTTAGATCGTAATGGACGAAGCTCTTTCCATTTTCATTTTATTATTTTATCATATTGTCGTTATTTAACAAGTTGTATTAAAAAACTAGAATATATCGCAAGATGCACCATGAAAAGCTCCAAAATTTATAAAAAAAAAACAACTTATTTTATAGTTGCATTTCTTTGTCTTTAAAATGGAGAAAACTGTAAGCGACCAAATTTCGACATTATGAAAATAGGACATTTTTTTCACTGAGAGTTATATTTGTTTTCGCCCATGTCATCTTTTTATAGTTGTTCTTTGTAAATTATAGAGCTCTTCATACTGCATCTTGTAATATATTTTGGACTTTAATACAACTTGTGAAAAGATGATAAATTGGGATACAAAATGCTACACACGTTATGATCTGAACTAATCAACTAGATGTGAACAAAAATAGTTTCTATCAAAATTCTATGTCTATAATATTAGATGTATAATAATCAAATAGCATAGAAAAATAGAACAGAAGACGCTTTATCTTTTTATAAGAAAAGAAAAGTTTTTTGAGTTTTCTGTAAGCAAAAAAAGTATCACTATCACCACTTTTGAACTGCTCTAAGTAATTGTCGTTTTCGCTGACTTAATTATGCAGAGCCTTGGTGAAACGACAAATTCTGCTCGGTTACACAGTATGTTTTTGGTTGGTTGCGGGTTTTTGGCAGTCGGTATCACACTGTGTGCGTCATTTTGGCTTAGTGTAAGTTGCATGTAAAACTATTTTCGTAACATTTTTCTAAACACTGGTATAGTATTATTTATTTGGTCGAGCTTCCACTCAGCTCATCGAGCAATTACGTCTGCGTACCTTTGCGACGTTACTCAAACAAGAAGTAGGTTGGTTTGATCGTAAAGAGAATAATTCGGGTCGCCTCTCGAAATTGTTGGAAAATGATGCGGCTACAATTGAAACTGTAAGTTTACTTTGTTGTTAAGCATTGTTCATATCAGTTCTGTTTATAGACAATTGGTACTATTTTGGCCACTGTAGTGGAGATCATAGTCGCAATCATATCAGGCTTAATATTTGCAATTATCATATTTCCTTGGCAAATGACATTAATTTCTTGTGGTATCATTGTAGTTGTGACAGTCCTCTCCTGTTTGCACATCACACTATCCAAAACCATCACAAAGAAAAAACAGCGCGTTTTAGAAGATTTGAATATGGTGAATATAAAATTGTTGATCGCTCTGATTTCATGAGTTATGATCATTATAGATGGCAATAGAATCAACACAGAATATTCGCACCGTGTTTGAACTCAGTAGGCAAAAAAACTTTGGTGATCAATATTCAAAGCTTGTTGACGAATCCATGAAGTATGAGATTCCGTGTACAAATGATATACCTGTTGTTTTCATTTATTTCTCAAATCTACTTCTAGAATTTCATTCAAATATATTCATGCAGTCGCAGCATTCTGCGGTTTGGAAATATCGCGATTCTTCTTCATAATGGCAATAACATTGGCTACGATGGTCTTCCTAGCACCTCAAAGAGAAATGAGTGTGGAGAAACTGGTTATGTAAGTCGTGTATTGAAATGTTCTTCACCAAAAGCCCAGTCTTTCTGCGAATATATTTAATATAGGACTATGTCGTTTGGAAATTTCATGAATCAGGTTTATAACCTCCTATACACTGCGTAAGTATATCAACTGTTACACCAATAGTACTAAGCGTTTTTCATTTGTAATCAGCAGTAGTTCTTTCACCAAGACTGTAGTTCATCAAAATGACAAAGATGTATAAGGAAAAAGCAAGATTATTCCTAAAATTGCCATTATCGTCGGACATTTTATTCTTTATGTTTTTTGGAACAGAATACGATGCTATCTGATGCGGCCAACTCATTAATCAGTTATTTGATGCGCTAAGAGTTCGAAATGTATCGCAGTAAATTCCATTTTCAAGAAAATAATAGGATCAAATAGAGATGGTGATCAATTTCATCTGATATATCTATTTTTGAAAATAATATTGTAAAGACAAATCAATTTAAGAGTTAATGCTGCATAAAAAAGGTTGATGAGGCTAGAAAAGTATTCATATATTGAGATCTGACGTAGAGAAGGATAAGGCTTACGTTAAAAGGATATTGCAGTCATATATTTACCTAATCGAAATAAATAGCGCACGTTATTTTAATAATTTTCCTCGATATTTTCAGCATTGTGTGAAATTTATTCCAGATGCTCGCGGTTCTGTAACAGATGAAACAATTTTAACTAATGAGTGGAATTTTTCATATATTAAACATTGCTTCGTAGAGCTCATATCAATATTGGACTTTTAAGAAACTATTTTTACTTTCTAAAAGAGTAGTGTGAATTTTGTCCATTTATTGTTTATAGTCTTTATGGGAAAACCATACATTTCGAGTATTTTTTGTGTTAATTATTATTTCAATCAACAAAATGTGCAGCTCTTTTTGATAAAATAAAACTAATAATAAGCGATTCAACAGATTCTCACAGACTGAAACAAAAAATACAAACATTTTTTCATTAATTAAAAAGGAAAGTTTTCAAATACAGTTTCCATAATGGATTTCAAGTTTTGGACAATATTGAATAATTCTGTGTTTGCAGAAGCCATGGCGCTCGAAATATTTGAAGTAAAGGCAGTCATAAACTTCGTTTTTAAGCGCAACATAGTAAGTTGTCTAGCCGAGTATGATTTTTTGCTTAGTCGAAAAGTCTAAAAGAGTTGAAGTCATGATATTCGCGAAATTCAAACGTCGTGGCAGATTTGGTAGTTCTGAAATCCTTATGAGATTTTCCGAATCCATATGTTAAAAAAATTAAGTAAATACTTTTAGGATTGAGTAATCTAATGAGACGATTAACTTTGAAGCTTAATGGTAGCAATCGATCCCTGAATCCTTAAAACAAGGAGTTGCTGATTGAGCTGCTAAGCAATTCAATGCTATTATGAAATGATGTGGGCAGTAACATAGCTACCTTCATGTTTTGAATACTCTCACCAAGAGCATCCATGTTATTGGGCAAAAGCTGGAACGAGAAAATTTTTACCGATCCTCTTTTTGTGAATTCTTCCAAAGACATCTGAAATTTTCACACGAATCTTTCGACAATGGGTTCATTTGCTTAAGTCATACATCTAAACTTGAGCGCCTCAATTAAAAGTGGTTATGCTGCTAAGGGAATGATGATTCGAAGGCTAAGTGACATCTTTTGCATTATTTGAATATCATTTGAAAAGCATATGTATAATATGCCTTCGTGCTTAGATCTATTACAGAGTTTATCTGCTATTGCATAGATCGATAACCAGCGACTTTTGCTTATTGTTAATTCTTCGACATGGAAGAAAACTGTTATAAGTAATGTCTATTAAGCAATAAATATGGCAAGATTAGATTTTGATTCAGTCATTTGATAATAGTTAATATAAAACAAAAGATGATTATCAATATATAACTTATAAATCTCACTAACAAGTTACTCATTGTTCGAGGTCTGATTTACATTGTAGTGCACTGACGTAACAGCTTGCTTGAAAATACATGATTTATTTATTTACATGAATTTATGCTGTTCTATGAATGAAAAAGATTTAAAACTCTATATGAATAAAATAGCTTTCTATAAATATAAAAGATTCATACGTCTAATGTTCCATGTATTTATATGATGTACTCTTAGGTGAAGTACATACAGTTATTTTAGAAACTAAAGTATCGCATAGATTCTAAAAAGGTCAGTATGGGGATGAAATCTTGGTATCAGATGTTGTATTTATAAAGCTCTACAAAACAACATATGTCCAATTCTAAACATCGTGATATCAATGATTCTTCTCTCGTTTGTACTTCCGTATACATGAAACTGAAGTTGGATATAGTGTTTTTCTTCATGAGTTTCCAAAGTCTCCTTTGATCATACATAACTCCTACACAAGTAAGAACATATTGTTCAAAATCTATATATTGTATGCAAAACTGATGTTTAACTTTTGCAAGAGTGCATATGACCACATAGAAAGAATCAACCAAGAAGAAGGAAATCTTTCATAAAAACAAAAAAGCGAATTAATAAAATGTTGAAAATTCTGTTTGAGTGTTTTATATAATCTCAGTAGTTCAGGTCTCAGTTAGCCAATTGCCCTTAGTTTTACTAAGAGTACGAACAATCAAATGAAAATATGACAATGTTTTATTCATAGTCATGCGTTGCTCGGATTACGAATCAGAAACGATGTCACATTTTAAAAAGTTAAAAACCAGATAAAAGACTTTATGAGTGTGAAAATATAAATAATTCTTCTTTGTTTCTGTTTCCACTAGGATACCTAAACTAGGTAGCTCCCTCGTTTTTGCTCAATATTTCACACAACTATTTCAACGCAAACCAAGGATCACCTTTAATGCCCCGACAGAATACGAACCTTTCTTACAACTGGATCAAATTGAATTCGATCATGTATATTTTTCTTATCCGACAAGATCAAAGCTTAGAGTTCTCAACAACCTCAACTTGACACTGAAGGCTGGTCAATCAATTGCCCTCGTAGGTGAGTGCATATAATTATTATGAGTCATACTATCAAATATTGACAAAGCAAAATATTGAAAGTCGGGCAAGATAATAAGTATAGATGATTGGACACTGCTATTTTGTTGTGTCATTCACATTTCTTCAGTACAGTACGCTATCCTAACAGAAGTGTATACGACTATGTCCTACGTCTTATGTAGTAGTATTGTTCGCTGCGTGCAAGTGACACTTTAATCTTTACAAGTATTCTTCATATAAAAGTTTTCTAGTTAAATTCATACTTGAATCGAACATTTCGTTATCAAGAATCGAAGATGTTCTTATATTAACCTCTTGACGATGAGAAACATGTATATACGTTTTGATCTTCACTCAGCCTGCATTTATAGATTTATATTGCTTGATTAGATCAGAAGAATGCTGCCACTTTTTCTTGCGTTTCTAATATTAGAGAAACATCACACATTGTCACTATGCATATGAACATACATGTTAGCCTCAAAGTCCGTTCCCCGAAGGAGAAATTGAATATCTCCACCGTAATTTTATCAAAAAAGCTGATATTTTCATCAAAAATAGAAGAGTATGCATAACTCACATTGATGAGGAAAAGATTGACAAGAATCATTATGAAGTATTACTATCCACTTCAACGAAAAATCTTATCCTGTCATATTTGTATAATAAAAAGCAGCATAGAACAAGTAGACCTTAGTTGTCGATACCTAATGTGAATATTTGAATAAATTTACTATCACAACACAATTTCAAGGATATCCAACCTTTCAAACAATGATTTGACAGGTAACTAGTGTGTCAGTACGTTATGGTCAAGTTGTACGAGCTTTCTTAGATTAGACGTTCTTACCTTGTATTCTTTGTCAAGAAATTATCAAATGACCGCCATGCTCTCCTAACTTGACGCCGTGTGATTTTTCACTATAGAGGGCTGTAAAAGATCATGTCTGGATACAAAATTCTCATGATGAAAATCACATGAAGTCCTTAATAGAATAAGTATTTACGTTTCTTAATGGTAACATTGAACTACGCAACACAATCTATCGTTCAGTAGTCGATCAATGTCAGACGTTTCTCGACAACAAAACCAAATAATTTGAACATTTATGTTAGAGTACTGTTCATCTATTTCCAAACAATACGAACTAATCTGTTGACCATTGTAGGCTATCATAGGTATTTAAGAATACAATAAAGCCTTACTACAGAAACTTAATTCTACGTCGATTCTTACTAAGTGTGATGGAATAGAATTTTTTCTTTCAAATGAATATTAATACTTCAATATGGCTCTTGTCAACCTTTTTTTTTATCAATATGAGCTGTATATATTCCACTATTTTCAGTGGAAATGCCAGTCACTTTGATCGAATCGTGACGAAAATATTCAATTTTTTTCTTCGGTTAATGAACTTTTGGGCCACTTTGTACATTCATTCCTTATGTATACACTGCGAGTTTCACAATCATTTTATTCAGAAATTTCTTTAAGAGTGTCTCTGATCTAAGAGTGCGTAGAGCTCTTCCAACCACTGCCGACAGCTTCTTACTACACGCTACTTTCCATCTTACGTTCAAACAACATTAAGAAAGAAACCTGTACTGAAATAGTTCATAGTTTATAGTTATACAAAACAAATATCAATAAAGTACAGTGACACATGTTATCGATGTGACATTTGTAGCGATGAGCTTTGTGTTGCGAGTTGTTTTCAAGAAATTAAACATGAATACGTTTCTCAATGTTTATGCATAGCAATAAAATGAATTTTAAGATTTTTTGAAAAAAAATGTTTCATCATTTTCATGTGAAAATAATTGCCAGCAGGTTAATTATGTCGGAGTTAAATCGATAACGGTGAGTGATCGATCCGATCCGATTCGATAGATGATTCCTTAACAAGCCGATTGATTTTTTGAACCGTTGCATCTTTTTTCACAAAATAAAATATTTTTATGAATGTCAACAGTTATGTCGATGAGGAAATATACGACAGACTATTTCATGAAGTTAAAATTTCTCATACTATTTTTGTTCTATTTTATCACCTCACATGACTATGATGTTACACTATAAAATCCAAATCACATCAATGTCTAGGATTATATTTCATCATTGACTTATTTGTATTCTCTACTATTTCTCGCATATATTTCTGAGAGACATAAGCACTAACAAACCGAATATAGAACAAAAAGTAGATCGAGTATATAGTTAATAAACGGTGCCTATGATTGAGAAAGCTGTTAACGCAGTCTCTACGAGATTAAAATATGAAACACGACATAGCTGCTGCTGCTGATGACACAGGGATAGTTTAGTTCTATTTCTATTATGAACTGTGAGACTGTCGGTAACAGTCTGTGAGGGGCCAGGGGCGGGTCCAAATTTGTACCCCTATACTTCGACACTCCTTTTAGGTCGTGTGCCACTAAATAGTTCAGGAAATCATCAAATTAATTTAGAATATACAGTCCAATGATGTCTTCTATCCGCTAATAGGTGATTAGAAAGGACATATGGTCAATCTATAGATCGTTTAAAAAGTTCGTGCGTGTGACTATTTTTTGAATATCTCGAGAAAGAAGCGAGATAAAGACCTGGGGTTTTCGGTGTTCAATAGCCAAGCCGACGAGACATCTTTTCACTAGCAAAAACTTTTCCAGGACGCAATCTCGAAGTTCACTTTCTCAAGAATCTTTGAAACAACAAGCTGGTTCTCCAAAAACTTGCATGGCAGTCTATTGATTTTTTTACATATTTGGAATCTCCATTGAAAAATGAGTCCACCCATATATGTTTCGAACCTTTTCATGATATTTTTTTTTCTATCGGAAGCCTGTGCCCTAGAGTCACGTCAATAAATAAAATCGGTCAAAACACCATTTTTATCGTTCATTTTTTCACCATCTTATGTTCTAGTAACATCTCACAACTTCTGAAGTTGCGCTTAACTGTCCAAGTGACCTTTTGACTAACTTTATTTACTGACGTGACCCAAGGGCAAACGCTTCCAATAGAAAAAAAATATCACGAAAAGGTTCGAAACATATATGGGTGGACTCATTTTTCAATGGAGATTCCAAATATGTAAAAAAATCAATAGACTG
>JAJEKB010009618.1:0-64715 GCA_022393335.1 Macrotrachela quadricornifera | reverse complement strand
GTTTATTAATAAAAGTGTTTCTAAATATATATATATATGCATTTTTTGTCAAATAAAATTAGTTTGATAAATCAGAAAAAAATTCATAACACAGATGATTCTATTAAATGAAAATTTTAATAGATGAGAGACAAATATATTATTAACAAAAGTTAGTAAAATAATGTCATAATTTGTAATCATACATTTCTATATTTTACAAACGATCTGGATATAGTTGATTAGATGTACATCCACTCTTTGATTTACGAGATAGTTTGGGCTACTATGATATTGTTTATACTTGTTGCATTGCTGTTGTTAATGTTTTATGCGTAGACTACATTTGTTTATCATATTTATTTGGTTATTCCAGTTCAGAATCGATCGTAGTGGTATCATATGACTCTTCAATTTTATTTTGATTTAATAATGATGTTGAATCGCTATCTCGATTTCGTCGATGGCGAAGAAAAAAAAATAATATTAATGCAATAACACCAATAATAAAAAGCAGAAATGGTATGAGATACTTTAATAGAGATAATAATTGCTTAGTACGACGTGGTTTATTTAATGATATCATTGGTGATGTAGATTGTCTCGTGCGTAATCTTCGTGTTGTAGAACTATTTGTCAATCGTTTGATGACTTTTCGCAATGTTGTATGATTGTTTATATTTATATTAGAAGTTGTGTTTGTTTCCAAGAGTATTGTCGATTCTGTTCCAAAGTTAGTATGAAAAACATAGTCAGAGTTTGCACTTGTAATAATTGACGATACAATGTTGCTCATATAAATAGATGGATTACTAATTGATGTACTATTGACGATTGGTGATGTGAGACTGTCATTGTTAGTTGAAATAATTAGTATTCCATTAGTGATGTTGACTGATACTATTGTTGTTTGGATCGCTTTAGAAGTAAGTGATGGTGTGGAATTAATACTTTTGATTGGTAATACTGTTGTTTTTATTTCGAAAGTAGATTTTGACGTTGAATTGATGTTGTTGAATGACAATATTGTTGTTTCAGTTGTTTTAAAAGTAATTCGTGGGATGGAATTAAAACTATTGACAGGTGATACTGTTGTTTCGATTCCTTTAAAGCTATGCATTAGTGCTGATTTAGTGGTATTGACTGATATTATTGTGGTTTCGAGTGCTTTAAAAGTAGTTATTGGTTCTGAATCGGTGCTGTTGCTTGACAACATTTTTGTTTCAGTTATTTCAAAAGTAGTTGACGGTGTGAAACTAATACTAACGATTGCTAATACTGTCGTTTTTATTTCTTCAACAGTAGGTTTTGAGGTTGAATTGGTGTTGTTGACTGCTACTAGTGTCGTTTCGATTGCCTTTAAAGTAGTTGGTAGTCTGGAATAAGTATTGTTGATTAGTAGTAGTGCTGTTTTGATTTCTTTAGAAGTAGTTATTGGCCTTGAATTGATGTTGTTGCCTGATAATATTGTTGTTTCAGTTGTTTTAAAAGTAGTTGATGGTATAGGATTAGAACTGTTGATTGATGATACTGTCATTTTAATTCCTTCAAAAGTATTTGTTGGTACTGAATTAGTACTGTTAGTGGATAACACTATTGTTTCGATTCCTTTAAAAGTAGTTGGTAATGCAGGATTAGTATTATTAACTGATAATAGTGTCGTTTTGATTTCTTCAAAAGTAGTTTTTGATGTTGAATTGGGGTTATTGATTGATAATATTGTCGTTTCGATTGTTTTAAAAGTAGTTGGCGATGTAGGATTAGTGTTCTTGACTGATAATGCTGATGTTTCAACTTCTTTAAAAATATTCTTTAATACTGAATTAGTGCTGATGATTGTTGATGTCGTCGTTTCGATTTTCTTAACAATAGTTGATGGTGCTTGAATACTGGTTGTTATTGTGGATACTGTCGTTGTGTCACTACTGCTGAATGAAGTGATATTGAAGGTATTATTGAATAGAGACGTTGATTTTGAAGTGACGATTGTAGTAGACTGTTATAAATATAAGATATATTTAAATATGAAGATAAACATAGAAAAATTTTTTCATTATCTATTGGGAATTTTCGACTCTAGCTTTATACATTATCATCTTTGTATATAAGTTTATTAAAAACTTTTAAAAAAAATCTAATATAAGAAGATGTATGTCATTCATCATTTTTAGATAGAATCAAAATATTATTTTTATGTTTATTAAATTAAATAAATTCTAGTAGAAATAACATTCCTAAAGTTAGAAATGATTAATTGTTTTACGAACAACTTCAAATGTCTGTCTTTAAATGAATTATATGTAATAAATGGCAGATAACATCTGATTAGTTTTTTATAACTTGATCTACTAAAATTTCGTCCACGATCAACCTTTATAAGTACATCATATTTTCTTCAAAAGTCATCAATAATGGTGTAATTTATCAGTATAAAAAGTCATTGATCATATGAAAAAAGGATCAAATATCTCATAAGTATTATTTGCTACACAAGAAAAGATCGAAAATTGATTATTTATCACGTAAACAGAATTCATCAATCATCTGACATGTAAAATATGAAAAATAACTTACTGATGTAATGATATTATTTTTTAATGATCGATCATCATAATAATATCCACCGGGAAATTCCTTTTTCGTTGAAGTATGAGTAAAATTTTCTTTGTTCACCCAATGTTCAATTTGATTCCAATCAACATGTATATCTAAATTTTTTGCTCCAGGTTCATAATAACAGATATATTCCGACCATGTATTTTTATACGGTTCGCATTGACTATTTGTAGGAGTCGTGATATGACCAAATTTTACTTGACAAATGATTGGATGGCTGGCAAATTTCATATGTATGACATGTGTAGTATTGTAGAGAGGCGACCAATCATATGAGCCAAGTTCAATAACTACTGCAAGGTTGACACATTTGCCTTCAAATGGATGCTGATGACCAAGAACGTCAATAACACCCTTAAATTGAGATAATTTACTATGTATTGAATCAAATTGTACATCACATAACTTGTTCGTGTGATTCCTGTTGGAACCAGGCGAGTATATTGCAACAAACTCAATAGAAACTTTTTTATTGTAATTAAAGCACTTCATAGAGATACCAGTTACAAAGATGTCTGGCGGATTAACTTCAAAAAAGTTAGTCTGATTTGGACATGAAATATTGTATAACGTAGAAAGACGATGCCAATTATAATATACTATATGTTCATGTGCGGAGCATTTTAATACATTACATGAACTTGTAAATAAAAAATTCAGTTTCATTGATGAAGTAGTATGAATACAGAAGATATGGATAATATAAATAAATAGAATATATAAAGATTTAGAAATCATTTCTAAACTTAAGCACACGAAGAATAATAAAGATATATGCGCGTAATAATAGTTATTGCTGATATTATCAAAATAAAATCTTTCGTGTTCATATGAAATATATATTAAAGAAAAAATCATTAATATTGAAAACTAATTTATATGATGGTGTCATCATTTCTTAAATGGTGAGATGCTTGAACTCCTACAGAGTTGTTACGGTTAGACTTGAAAATTTTCAAAATAGTAATATGATTAAATATTTTTTTCGACGTTACTAAATAAGCATACGGAATTAATAAATAGATCAAATATGATGCAGCATAATACCAGAATTTTAGTGTATTATTGAATAATGATCGAAGAAAAACGAGACGAATGATTTCAATGATGGAAATCGGTATTTGTGTGAATAGGAATACAAATCCTAGAGCAAGTAATTGAATAGCCATTTTTCTCGTTCGACGCCAATTCAGAGGTACTTGTAGTCGTCTTTTTTGTACAATGACTCGAATTAGTATCCATACATTAAATATAATAACAATAGATGATGGTAAAAGAACACTTAGTATCCAATCAATACTTGCAATCAAACCATTTGATTGATAACATACAGAATTGCATAATAGTACATTGTAAATAAATGTATTCATACATGGATAAATTAAGACAAGTACAGTATACCAGATAATAGGCATAGCACAGCAGAATATCATTGGAACATAGTGAAACAAAAGTCGTCGCCACCTTGTTCTTGTAATAGAAGTCGAGGAAAAGATTAACATATATCGTTCAATACTTGCAAAGGCCATCATAAATGAATTAATACCTCCTAGAGTATAATAAATAAAAACCCAGAAGAGACAAAAATCATCAACTTGGAATACTGGTGATCCTCGTCGAAGAAAACTTAATGTTATTGGAAGTTCAATAGATGATAGAAGAAATGAGATGAGAAGAATTAAAAGTATAGCATGATTATGAAAACGACGAAGTTTACGTTCACGACAAATACAATAAAAAATACAAATAGAACAGAGTAGAGAAAAAATTTGTAAAATTTGTAAAATGATATATATTATTAAACGCGATTTCGGTGATTCAGTGAAGCTATTTGAAGGCATCAATGTACCAGTCATTGAAAAATTAAAAGTTGATTTAGGTAAATAAAATCTGTTTTCTTTTATTTATTAATATTGAACCATACAGCTGCACATATATCAAAAGATATTATTAATATTGTTATTGAATTCATTTGTCACTTAAAAAGTGAAAAATAAACTAGTGAGTTTGAGTAAAAAACTTACGAAAAACGATTTATCAACTTTTTGTACGATAAATTTTCTTCTGTAAAATGAACCATTCTAACACATTATTAACCAGCAAACATTTTTATAATTTTTTGTGACAGATGTTGATGGTCTCAAACTTGTTTTTCTCTAATTATTTCTCGTCTACTTTTTATTCTTTCTGATAGATTTTGTATCGTCTTACTATTTTTTTTGCTTGAGACTAAATAAATATAATTTTAAAAGCAAAGAACTATTGTTGAAGTCTATTTTTTGCAGTCTGAGAGATTTGGTATAATATTGCTTTCTACATATAGACTCAGGTTTCATTAAAATCTTTATAAAGTTTTTTACAGATAATTTTTTTATCTTTTACAGTAGAGGTCAGAAAGATAAACAAATATAATATAATATATTCAAATGTGCTTCTATTGAATTCAACTAGTTGAGAACACAGTCATTATCGCGTAAAATTATTAGTCTTCTACACATTATCTCATGTCATAATAGATCCTATAGAATATTCACAAGTAGGCAATAATTACAATCACATTTATAATTAGTCTACCATGTTATATTAAGACTAAATATACACTATGAAAATGAAAACTTCTAAATTGTCATGAATTAGATAATCAATTCAATATCGAAAGACACAAGAATCAGAAAAGGAATAAAACATTAATATGTATATGATAGTCATCAATGGAACTTCTGATACATCGAATATTTACGTGACATTTAGAAAAGAAATACCGTTCTTTTTTATGAATTGTTTTATGTATATATTATAGTTATAGTCAAAAGAACTTGTACATCTTACTATGTAAATATATTTTTATATGTATGTGACTTTCAAATAGTTTTGTATATGATTGATAGTCTATAACAAACACTATTGAACATCATATTTCAGTATCTTATTCGTTCACCTATAGGAGAAATAAGAGACAAACATCTATTTTTCATGCACATTACACAATTTTTAACAGCATTAATATCAGTATTTTTGAATTCTTGAACTAAAAAAGTTCAAGTTCATTAATAGCTTTTTGGTTTTCTCTTTTCAACTTTGCATTTTGCGATCGACTAAGTGTTCCCGATTAGATTAACGTCGGAACTGTTCGATGATCAAACTAACAATTGCGGTGCATTATTCTTGATGAATGTTTACAAAAAGATTACTTCGATGTTTTGGATCATTGCCCTGCTCTAGACGCCAATTCTGATGAAATTGTCGTCTAACAGCAAGAAGAAGGAATTTTTTGAGCATATACAAATAATATTGGCCATCAAGATTGCATCTAAATGTGTGATAGGTTAATACACCTTTCACACTCGTGATACCCCGCACATGAACTTATTGACGGTTTTTAGGTATACGTGTAAATTCATTATTTGGACCAACGACGAATAGTGTTATGAAAAAGTTGAAATGAAACTTCATCTGTAAATATTGTACTTGTAAAATTATCATTTTTATGCTGTTTAGCTCATAAAACACGTCGTTTTCTATCATCCTATGTTAAAATATGAGTATTCTTTGGTAAAGCATTTCTATAACTGTACTCGTGAAGACGACGACGTATTGTTAGCACAGATACTGATCAATGATACGCTGTCGATAACTTTTATTTTATTTTTTTACGGCTATTTCATTGTTACGTTGAATATATTGAGTAATAGCTTTCTTTCCTATTCCACTAAGGACATGTGGTCGACCATTTCCACGGCGATGTTAAAGTGAATTTGTTTGTTTTAATTTAATAATATTGTAATAGATGGTCCTCAATGGGATATTTGTTTTACGATGAATAACAGTAGCAGATCGTATGTCGTTATTCTAATAATGTAATATTGATATATGATGAATTTTTAACTCACTAGATGAGGTCATGATTAAATGTATATGTATACAGAAAAAAAAGAAATCACATTTCTGTATGGTCAGCGTGTTATATAGCTAACGTACCTATATATCGCTAGAAAAATGAATTTCGTAATTGCTTTCTAACGGCAAGAAAATCGTTATACAAAAATTTTAACTTTTTGTAAGTGTTTTTGACTACACCTATAGTTATCAGTCCATTGAGAACAATGTTATTAAAGTCTTTCTCAATTTTTTGAATTCTTTAATTTACAGCATTTATATACATTGAATTGTAATTGCTGACTTTATTTAAAAAAACCTAACTGCTTATATACCATCCATAACACAAATAGCAAATAATATAGATATGTTTAATACATATTATTTACATAAAACAGCAAATTAAAATAAGAAAAAGTGAGAAAAAACTACAGTAATATAATTCAGCTATTATTTTCACTCTCAATTCCACTATTATTACTTTTAATTGTATACGCCACTGATTATATGGGTAGGTTATAAATGGCAACTATTGATAGATGAAATACTAACAAGGTTGATATATACATGTGTTATTATTAAGATTATTGAAACAAGAATCTACTACTTTTGATGCACTCATTATATGGAAACGCTAATACTCAATTACTGATTTGTTCTTTATATTAAAAATCAATTGTTCGATGATACAAAACTTCAATCCTATAAGTTAGAAATACAATTAAATGTCCAGCAACAGATGTTAGAATGCTTCACATTATTTCATGAGAAATAAAAACATCATAACTAATAATAGAAGTATGCACGTTTTCATTGACAGATCCACAAAAGCAACGATGTTAGACAATATAGTATATTATTAGTGAATTGTCATAAATAGTAAAAAATGTCTTTCTGGTCAAAGTGTAAGAAGGTATTCTTCTTCTCTTATCAATATATAGATAAATAAGAAAATAGGTCGGTTTTGAAAACATATTGGTATCTCATTTCAAAATTTTACCTTTTATAAAAATGAAGGCGTGTATTTTTTCAATATGTGTTGTTCTTGCTTGTTTTCTGCGAAATGGACATGCTAATGAGCTTACTATTGTTCATACAAATTATGGTAATGTACTTGGCTATCAAACCGATTTGGCCTGTGTTTTCTATGGTATTCCATTTGCTCAACCACCTATCGAAAAATTAAGGTAATAATGTTCTTGAATTTTATTCATTATAAACTAGCATATTTATTAATTCTTTTTGGATGGAATCCACCAGAGCCTGTTGCTAAGTGGGCACCAAAAATACTCAATGCTACTTCACGAGCACCTGCATGTCCTCAACCAGCATGTTTTATGCCTTCGAATTTATGTCCTTTGGCTATAAGTTTTTTCATGTATATAAAAAAAAATATTTTCTATATTTATATTTAATATTAGAGTTTTCAGAAGATTGCCTTTATTTGAATATTTTTACTCCTATACGAACACGATCATCATCGCTTTTACCTGTGATGCTCTTTATTCCAGGTGGTAACTTTTAATTCCTTGATGCATCAGCACCTGTCTACAACTCTGAACATTTAGTCAATACTACTAATGTTATTGTCGTTCTCATTCAATATCGACTTGGTAAGTATAATAAATTAGTATTTCCAAGATAATATTAATTAATGAATACAAAAAAAAAATTAAGGCGTATTGGGATTTTTCGCTACTGGATCTGGTCCAAATGATATTAAAGGAAATTATGGTATACTTGATCAACGTTTAGCTATGATGTGGGTCAAAGAAAATATTGATGCATTCGGAGGAGATCCAAATCAGGTTTAAATATTTAGAAGATAAATATTAAACTTACGTTCTTTTCAAGATTACTCTATTTGGTCAAAGTGCTGGTGGACAATCAGCTGCATTACATTATGTAACAAGTGATGTACAGTCATATTTTCAGCAAGTTATCATTGAAAGTGCTCCAATGACAATTCCATTTCGGTGCAATTATAAAATAAACATGACATAAAATATATGTTTTTTTGTATATCATATACCTAGAACTTACGACCAGTATATTGCACCCGGAGTTCTTCTTGCTAAACAACTTCATTGTGCTTATAATGATATAGCTTGTTTTCGAGCAGCTTCTGATGATAACATTACAGCTGCTCAAATCATAGTGAATAATATGATTACATCATTAGAATTAATACTTTTCTTTGAACCATGGGTACCTGTTATTGACAATATCATTGTTCATGGTCAACTATATGAAACTGTTCAAAATACATCATTTCCTCTTAAACCACTCATTATTGGAACATTAACAGTAGAAACTGTATTTTACATTTATTCAGCATGGAATAAAACAATATCATCAAGTTAATATAGTGAAATAGTTTTTGGCTTTTTTAAAAATCGAGCTTTAAAAGTTCTTGAACGTTATCCACCTTCAGGTGTAGGCGATCAATGACTACTTTTATCTCGTATTTCTACTGAATGGGTATTTGCTTGTACAAATCGAATTTTTGCTCGTAAAGCTGCTAATTATTCTTATGTTTTTGGTTTTTCGCTTGATTTTGATGGTTGGGGTTTTTGGACATTTTGTAATGGACATGTTTGTCATGCAGCTGAATTACCATATGTATATGAATCAGCTTGGGTTAATTTTACCAATGCTGGTCGACGTGTTTCTCAAAGTATGGCAACTTATTGAACAAATTTTGCTAAAAGTCAAGATCCATTACAAATTCAACAGGACTATTTGAAAGATGAATGTAATTTTTGGGATGATATTGGTTATAAAAGAGAATATTTTTAATTTGTAATACATTCAATATTTTAAAAAACATGAATAAAAATAAAAACTATTGTATAACATTTTTTGTTTTATAAAACTTGCAAAAAACTTATGTTTATTATCATATTATTCTAAGATATTCAATAGTAATGAATTATACATAGAATATATAAGAGAAACTAATGAGTAATATACAACGTTAGTTCGAGTTTTTCATTATATTTATTATTAGACTGATCATATATTAGTCAAATTTTATATTTGTATAAATCCAATAATTCAATGAATTAACATAGAATATTTAGAATGAATAAGAAAACCTAATTCTTATAGTTATATTTGCTTATTTATTTATTAATAAAATTAAAAAAGAATTTTTTTATAACCAATCTTATCCCAAAAATCACATTCATTTTTCAAATAGTTTTCTTGAACTTGTAATGGATCTTGAAAATACATATATTTTTCATTTCCAGTTGTTACTCGTGGCCATTGTGTTGTCACACGTAATGGTTCATTTGGATCTTGACTTTTAGCAAAATTTGTCCAATAAGTTGCCATACTTTGAGAAACACGTCGACCAGCATCAGTAAAATTAACCCAAGTTGATTCAAATAAAAATGGTAATTCAGCACCATGACAAACATGTCCATTGCAAAATGTTTCATTTCCCCAACCATCAAAATCAAGTGGATAACCAAAAACATAAGCATAAGAAGCTGCTTTACGAGCAAAAACACGATTTGAACATGCAAATACCCATTGTGTAGCAATACGAGATAATAATGCTCGTTCATCACTTAAACTATCAGGTGGATAATGTTCTAAAACTTTAAGAGCATTTCCTTGAAATGTACCTACAACAACTTCGCCATAAAGTGTTGGTGTTACTGGTTTTGTCCATCCTTCATAAATAAAAAAAACAGCCTCTTCAGTTAATGTACCAATAATAAGTTCTTTAAGTGGAAATGATGTATTATGAACAAGATCAAGAATTTGACCATGTACAATAACATTATCAATAACAGGTACCCATGGTTCAAAAAAAAGTAAAACTTTAAGTGAAGTAACCATATTATTTATAACAGCTTGAGCAGCAACAATATCTTGATAAGAAGCACGACGAAAACATGCTATATCACCAACAGTACAATGAAGTTGTTCAGCAAGAAGAACACTTGGTGTTATATATTCTAAGTAAGTTCTATAATTAAATAATATAAATAAATATATATATATATATAATTAAATATAAAATATTACCTAAAAGGAATTGTTAAAGGTGCACTTTGAATAATTGCTCGTTGAAAGAATGGTTGCATATCACTTGTAACATAATGTAAAGCAGTTGATTGTCCACCAGCACTTTGACCAAATAATGTAATCTATTTATAAATAAATAAATAAATAAATAAATAAATAAAAATATTTTAATGAATTATTTCTAACCTCATTTGGATCACCACCAAATGCATCAATATTTGCTTTAACCCAAGCAATAGCTAAACGTTGATCAAGAATACCAAAATTACCTTTAATATCATTTGGACCTGTACCAGTTGCCAAAAACCCAAGAATGCCTATTATTAATTTCAAATAATTACATTGAGTTTTTTTTTATATCATATTAAATTTTGTTTTATTTTTATTTTTTACCTAGTCGGTATTGAATGAATACAAGAATTGTATTAGTTGTATTAACAAAACGTTCAGATTCATAGATAGGTGCTGAAGCATCAAGAAATTGAAAATTACCACCAGTAATAAAGATCATAACCGGTAAAGGTGTTGATGGTGGTGATTGTGGAGGTAATGGTGTAAAAACATTCAAATAAAGGCAATCTTCGGAAAGCTAAATATATAATAATTCAAATAAACATTATATTATTTATATATTTAAAATAAAACTTACGACAACAGGACATAAAATAGCAGGAACACTACATGGTGGTTGAGGACAAGCAGGTGGTGCTGTTGTCGCATTTAATACTTTAGGTGACCATTTATCTGCAGGCACAGGAGGTTGCCATCTATAGAAATATATATGAATAAATTCAAGATGAAATCTTTATCAAATATACCTTAAATCATTGACAGGTGGTTGAGCAAATGGAATTCCATAGAAGACGCGAGCTGTATCAGTCTGATATCCAAGTACATCACCATATTTTGTGCTAACAACAACCGCTTGATTAGCAAAAATATTTTGTGCACAACAAGTCAAAATGAAAAACAAAAGCACACCTATCATCATACTGATATTAAATAAAAAGTAATAATGTAGATATATCTAAAGCAAAAGACAACACTTGTATAACGTATCTATTCGATGATATATCTTTTTCTTTGTTATGAAATGATAAGAAATAAAATATAGCTTATCAAAAATAAAAAAGATATAGAACAAAATTTGTCATATTCTACTTTTAAAGTACTGAAAAAAGAAAAGTCATTTTTTTGTCTAAAGAATTCTTATCAAATATTTTAAACAATATGAAAGCAAAAAATTAAGATAAATGTATTATTAATTTAAAATATTAATCAATAGAATATAAATTTTATTGAAAGCGCGTATCGCTTTAATTTACTATGTAAATTTTTAACAATTTTTTTTTTATAGAATGTCATTGTATTATTAATAAAATCTCACTTTCGACCGAAATCTGATGAATGATAAAAGTGGTACTAGTAATATTCTATCATATATTTCATCAAAACGTTTTTTTGTTCATAAACGAAATATAATCAATTCATTATCATTTCCTTCTATATCAATTGGCATATTAACAGAACAATCTCTTGTATCATTAAATAAAAATTGTTGTGGAACAAAAGAAAAACAAATTGAGTTTTCACAAATTAAAGAAAAAAATTCTCTTAAAATTCAAGATAATATTATTTCTAAACCAGATGATTTTATTCTTGAAGTACCTAAACAAACAAAACATCCAGAATTTATATTCAATGAAAAATTACCATTATTCTATGAAATTATAAGTAATGCATGGCCATTATCAAATGAACGTGTTGAAAATTTAATTATTACTAATAAAAGATGTCAATTTTCAAATGAAGCTATATCTATTAAACCTATTACAGCAGGTAAATTGATTTTATATATTTATCTTCTATCAATAAGTCATGAATGATAAGTATTTTATAAATTTTAGTACCTGGTATAGGTAAAAAATATGGTCAATTATTAGCTAATCATGGATTTATTTATGCTAGACAATTACTTGGTTATTATATGATGTTAAAAGATAGTGAAATGTTTCGTAAATGGCTTGAATATAAATTCAATATTCCAAGATTTCGAGCAGCTGAAAGTACGAAAATTTAAATGAAAAATGACTATTTTTTTAAAATTAAATATAGAAATTTATAAAATAAAAAAATTGAAAATATTGATTATTTATTCTTCATTATAGTTACAAGTGCATTAAATGAACTAATTCGACGAACATTATAATCGGTAAATATGTTATTCGTTCATTCTCTTTATATTAATCTCTGTCATATATTAATTAAATTATTATGGATAATAATTTATGTTGACATGTAAAAGTTTTATTTATAGATTAAATAAAAGAAAAAAAAATGTTCCTAAAGTTCCGAGATAAAAAAATAGTAAAATTTTTCTATTAAAATAGATCAATTTCTTTTATATTAATAATATTTAATAATTATTATATTTACGAAAGTAGATTATATAATTTCAAATCAATGACATTAGTTGTTTTAGGTCATGATAGAATTACCAAGAGCATTGTAGTGAATTGAAGACGGTAAAAAAATGAGTTAACCGGTTACCTTGTTACCTTAACTTCGGCAATTCTACAGCGACTTGTAGCAAACACTCAACAATGAATAATGATTTATTTGTTCTTTTTTTTTCTATTTATAGAAACAAAATAGTACCTAGTTTTACTGAGATGTAAAAAAAAGTTCACTAGAACAAGAAAAAGTATATATTAGAAATGAAAGAGAGAAAATATCAGTGTATATTTTACTTTTAGTTTAGAAAATTTTGTAAATAAAAACTAATGAAAATACTTTTTGATACATGTCTAATAATATAAAAAGAAGAACACATCATGCAGCAATAATATTGTGCATTATTGATAGAGCTGTCATAACGAAAGTCATTGAAAATATAAGAATATTAAGACTATTGTTAGATATGTCATGTTGTATTGAGTATAAGAGACTTTCAAATATTATTTTTATCACTTGTTTTTCTTTTGTTAAATAACTAAAGGAATTACTTCGTATAGATCTATCCAAACACTTATGGAATAAATTAAATAAATTGCTTATTTGCATTAGGCCTACATTTATGTCATTATTTTTATCTTAGAAAATCGTAGCATCTTTTGAGATTCAACATATGTAAATAATGTGTACAAGACTAATGTTTTATAATTATTATCAGCTGATAAACATTTCTGTCTGTATATGACATTACATAGTTGTTATGATAAAAAACTGAAATCAATTAACTGAAAAGACGGAAAAAAAATTATGTTGTATCTCATGTGTAAAGATAATTCTTTGATATTTTCAAGCACGTGTTTTAATTAAATTAATAAAAATGTAGCAGACAATTGTCACATAAGATTTTTCCTAAAAAATATTTTTTTTTGTTTGTTTTAATTATATCACACAGATGAATCATGAAGGAATTATTTAATTAAATTTTCACTAAAATTACCAGTAGTTTTAATTAAACCTAATCAATGATAATATCAAAATATTTTCATTTATTTTATTTCATCAAGAAAACAAATTGCATTCAAAATAGACTAAATATATAATACAACAGAAATGTAATATAAAAAATTGAAAATTTAATAATTCATTAGCATTTGATGAAATTTCTTTAACTGAATGTCGATTACAACCATCATCTGAACATGTACGACTACAAAAAAAATTTGTTTTACCAAAATTTTTTGATGAATGCGGTGGATCACAATCATGTTGAACACGGTCAGTAGTTGTACACCCACGATAGATAAAAATGCCTAGGGTGAAAAAAACGTGAGAAAAAACAATAAAAATACGTAATTTGACACGTGAGGGTATATAAAAGGAATTTTTCTTTTTATCTATACCTTTTAATGAGTTCTTTACACGCTATTATTTACTGTTTATCTATAGTTTCATATTTACCGTCAAAAATGACTAATATAATCAACAAATCATCTTATTATAATTCACATCTTACATCTAAATGATCAATATTCTTATTTATCATATAAAATAAAACAAGACACATGCATAGAATTTAATAATATAATTAAATAACTTCGTTCATATGATAATCATTATGATAATAACATTAAAAAAAAGAGACTTTATTTTAGCTATTCTCATTTAAATATTTCTAAACAATAAAATCAATTTCTCAAGGGATATAAATTTCATATAAAGTAAATCAATTCTCGACAAATAATGATCATTTTAGATAAAATTGAAAATGATTTAGTTAAAAAAGTATTACTTAAATTAATGAAAGATTTTATAAATAATATACATCAAATAAATAATAAATTAAGTGAAAATTTTTTAATTATATCAAGGGTATTATACAACTATATATTCAATAATGTTAGCAGAAGAAATATTGAATATTAAATTACTAGAAAAGTTTTCTCTTCTTACATATTTTATGTTTTCATATATATATAATTTTACAATTATTATATGTAAATTAATATATTAATATCTTACCAGCATTCTCTCGATTACCTAACCTATAAAGAGATGATATACATTGTTTAAAAGGTGGCGTTGATGAATTAACTGGTTCTAGGCATGGTAATGCTAGCAAAGTGCCATCTAAACATGTATGATCCCATTCTTCTTGTGATACACGTTTAATAGGGCTCGTACATTGAACACATTCGAGTTGATAACCTAAAGAAAAAAAAATTTATTATTATAACATAAAATTTCCTTTTTTTTGTCGTTCTTTAAACTATTTACCAGCTCGAATTAACCATCCGATAAATATTAAAAGATGTTTATTAATATCCAAATGCATTTTAATCAATGATCGTCATATTTATTTTATATAATTACTTAAAATAAAATATATAGAAAAAAAAAAAAATTTTTCTTTTCGCTACAATACTTTTCCCTTAAATCCGTCACAAATAAAGAAAGAATCTAATATACACTGCATATAGGAGAAAAAAAATCCTTAGAGAGAAAAAAAAAAACTTTTCTTTTTCTTTTTTTTCCCTTTATTGTTTGCATCTTTGTATTGCCTACATGAATAAGAATAGACGGCTTTCGACTGTTTTTTTTTTCCTCATAATCTAGATTGATAGATGATCTTTTTTTTACATGACATTAAGAGTACACTGATAAAACAATTGAAAATAATCAATTATGATTTTGTTGTTATCATATCACTTTTCTATAGAACTTGAGAACAAGAATAAAGTCCTTTGATTCTCTTAATATAAAAAAAGAAATCTAAAACTATCTAACTTATCGATTGTTCATAACATGTCATATACATTTTGTCAGTAAGATTCTCATAAAAATCATTCTAAACCGTCTTAAAACACACAAAAGGAAAAGAAGGAAAATGTTGGTGTTGAGAGCTTTCTTGATGATGAATTATATTTGCGAAGACATCCCTAAGCGGACGCAAACTAGTTGAAATGTCATCAATGAAAAAGTTTTTTTTTCTTCTCACAACTATTTAAATAGGCAAAATCTTTTTATGACATCAAACATAAATCTTCTATTTTAATATCCACCAAAATGAAGCTTGAAAATTGATAAATACTACGGATTTATACGATAAAAAAAAATGAAAAAGGAAAGAAAGAGTTGTCGATTTCCTGTCACGTAGAAAGTCATAGCCATTTAATGAACTTGATTTTTTTTTTTTACCAATCATCCCTTGACATCCTATATCTATATGTTTTTATGAACGCATAATACTATTGCATAAAAAGATGATTATTTTTTTGAACTCTTATATAATTAAACTAGAATCGATCAATCGATTTTATTTTAAATATGATTATCATGATACTATAGAAATAAATTGTGAATGAAACTATTCCGACATAGTATGTTTAACAAGTAATGAACCGACATTCACGTTTGGCTTGTTCTTAATTACGCGTGTAAAAAAGGAAGAAGACAACATATCTATACTTAACACGATGTCCTTGAATGTTTCCAAAAATTGAGTTGCATAAATAGATAAGTGAAGGTTTTAAACACGAACTTACTATTATATTTTGATTAATTGTAGATATAAAAATATGATATTTTCTTCTTTGTAACGATTATCTGAATACTATAGAATATCAACAATATTCTTTTTTTTTTATTTTTTTATTCTGTCTGAAAACTTTATTTGTCATTCACGACCTTTATACTTTCTTTGTGTATAAAGAAAGTAGATATTATTAATTGACGACAGAAAAAAATTCTTTTCTTTTTCTTTTTTGCTTTAGTAATGAATGTATCCTTCAAACTATCAATAGTACTAAGTTAAAAAAAGAAAGTCTGAGAATAGAAATATATACTAATATATGCAAGCATTATAAACACATATTGACGCTTATTTAAATATTTCAAATAAAATATGAACAGTTTATACTAAAAAAAAAGTGCTATGAGTGTTTCGTGTTTCTCTTTTGTCGAAATTATCTAAGAAAAAGTTTGTTTATTCACGTTAAAGATTTATTGGTTCATTTAGTTTTTAAAAGCAATGACTAAAAAGTACGTGATTTCTCTAACAGGAAAATGTATCGTTAATTAGAAATACATCGTTCTCATAAAAGATTTTTTTTAAAAAATGCGGTCGAACACTACTCTTTATATGAAGCGAATAAATCGTTGTTGTTATATGTTAATAAAAACAATCTATCTTTTCTTTTATAGGGAACTCAAACTAAACATAAATCTATGTTTTTTTTAATATTATAGTTCATGAATAATAAAAGGTTTTAAATTATAAAATAATTTTCCCTTTCAGATGTGTAAATTATATCGAGTGTGTCAAAATTATTTTCTATTTTACATATATTTCAATTTTGACAAATGATAAAATCTTGAATTTTTCTTTTCGAAAATACATTGTGAAAGAATTTTTATTGTAAAACAAACCAGTCTTCTAAACATTTTTTATCATTATGCTTATCACAGTGAAAAGTAATACTGTCATGTTAGTATTTCATTTTAACTATCTGAAAGATCACTGGTGCAAGTTGACAGGAATTTGTTATTAACATTTTTTATAGAACTTTTCATGGTGAATCTTTCAAAAAGCAAAGTTCAAGATTTTAGCATTTACATACAATAAGATGTATGTAAAATAAAAAATCATTTTTTCGTACTTGATTTATTTCAAAATAATGAAT
Organism: Macrotrachela quadricornifera; assembly: GCA_022393335.1. Classification (NCBI taxonomy): domain Eukaryota; kingdom Metazoa; phylum Rotifera; class Eurotatoria; order Philodinida; family Philodinidae; genus Macrotrachela; species Macrotrachela quadricornifera. The sequence continues at coordinate 47,070 of JAJEKB010009618.1, read as the reverse complement.
ATTCTGGAAATGAAACAGATTAATATAATATTTTTCCAGATGATTAAATAATATAATAGTCTTTTTTCTAAATAATTTTAATGTCTTTATTTGGTTGAACAAAAGTGACACCTAATATTATATTTCACTATTGGTTCTATGAAGAAAACTCCTAACTACTATTTTTAATCTAAATAAAAAAATTGATATAATACTAAATGTTTATATTTGTTGAATATTAAAAAATCTAATGAAAACATTTATTTTATTAATATTTTGTTTAAATAAATTATGTCTTGGTTCATTAAATTATTATTTAAAAATGCCAAAAACCGATGTAGTTGGTCATGATCTTGCTTATTTTGCATGTGGTGAAGGTATATAAATAATATTTATATAGATTTTTATTTTCAATCTACTATTTCTTCAGATTATGAACAAAAATGTGATATAGAAAAATTAGCTGCTCACTGTAATTCAAATCCATATTGTTATGGATTTAATACAAATGGTTTATTAAAATCATGCACATCTGGTTGTGATGCTGGTTGTTGTTATGATGTAACACAAAATGTTGATTTATATATTCGTAAAGGTTTTTTACCTCCAGATGATTGGCAAAATGATATAAATAATGCACGAATATTATTTGCTAATCCTGAACCACATTTTTGTTTTTTACCAGAAATTGCTAATGGATATCTTGGTACTGTTGTTATGTCAGCATCATTATTTCAAAGTGGATTATTCAATGGAAAAGTAAAGAAATAAAAGAGTTAAATAGTATTGAAATTTATTATTTTTTTGGTTTTTAGTGTGGAAATATTGGTAAAACAAGATTACCATCACCTATTGGTGGTTCAGTTATAACAGGTCAACTTATCGCTAGTGGTTTACATTTTGACAAAGGAATTTTTACACGTCGTTATCAGTTTAATGATCAAAATAATGCAATTATTGAACATAAAGTTTATATTAGTCAAACTGTAAGAATATAAATTAGAAAGAAAAATAATTAATAAGAAATCAAGTTTTATTATTTATATAGAGACATATACGTGAGGTTCTTGTTTTTGGGAATGTAATTGATAGCTTCAACCTCCGTTATTGACGTTAACTGAAATGTAATATCTAGGATCTTAGCCTGTTAATCTAGCGCAGAACTCATAATAAACATGCTTACCGTCTATTGATAATATAAAATATTCGAAGATGATGATTTTCAGTAAAGGTTTTATTGATAAAAAACAATAAACATTACAAATAGTAACGAGGAAAAATAGTAATGATAAAGAAAACGGAAAACAAAAAGTCAAAGACGAGACACAGATCTCAAGTGTATATATATTAAGAAAGAAATACAAAAAAATAAGAGAAGAAAATAGAATCACGCAATAAAAAGATCATCAAGATTGTTTCATGATGATCAATACAACAATACGTATTCAAGAGAAAGGAAAAAAAATACAGTGAATCGAAAAATTATTGGTCCACTTTTAGGCTAACACATTTGTTTCTATACTTGTATTATACCTGAGTCAAACGAGCTTCAGAACCTAAATGCACAAAATGATGTAGCCCGTGGTCTCTAGTATATATGCTCTTAATTTCAGCTGCCTATTTTCTTAATAGCATATTTTACTAAAAAAGTAATAAAAATCTCTTACTGCAAAAATGGGCAAATAATTTTTTGGGCCCACTGTATATATATAATAGAACCGCACATTGGAAGGAAAAGAAATATGTATTTCTATATACTAAATACAAGTTAGCGTCATGAACTAACATTCATGGGTGCTAACAATATATCAATATTTAGTAGGAAAAAAAAAGAAATATTTTTTAATTCTATGTGATAGTTAACAGTTATATGTGTGAACCATCCATAAAGTCGTATGATATGAAATTTAGAAGAGAAAAAAATAGTTTTTTTTTAAACATTTCTGTATGATTCTTTTTTATTCTAGCTTAAAAGTGTAATGGTTCTTGAATTTTCTCTTATTTCTTCTACTTCAAAATCAGTTACATTTTCTTATTTATCAACTTTTGATCCACTTAATCAAACACATAATCCTGAAACAGCATGTACAGGTGGTGGTGGAGTTGAAGTTGATGTTGAATTCATATTTAATTCAAATTTATCAACATCATCAATGTATGTTTATGAAGGTATTTTATTAAGTAAAGATGATCGTGATCGTTTTATTTATGTGACAATATGTACTCAACTATCAAATGAAACATTACAAACAATAACACTTTCATCATCAATACAATTTATTTCAACATTAGCAAGTAGTATTGATTTTGGACCAGATTCAATTGATCAAATGACAGTTACACTTGAAGCAATAAATCGTTTTGATCAAGCTTTAACGAAACGAAATCAATTATTTAACGAACATATTCAAGCATGGGAAAAATTATGGCAATCTGGTATTGATATTGAACCAGCTGAAAATCAACCATTTGTATTACCAAGAATTATATTAGATACAGATAAAAATGGTGACAATGATACAATTATAACAACATTTTCACGATCATTAGATATTGCTCAACATGTTAATAGTTCAATATATTATTTATTATCTAGTTCACGTGAGGATTGGCCGTAAGTGTATATCAAAATATATATTCATTAGTAGCGTAATTAGGAAAAAGTAAATGGTTGGATGTAGTTCTAAAAACTCTAAAATATTATTTAAGAGTAATGCACTATTTTACTTATTCAATAGACAAAATATTCAAAGCTCGTAAGATATTATTTGAATAAAAATTTACTACTGCTATGCAAATTAGTGGAATTAATGGTGAATTCTTTGAAACAGGCCCAAGAACGGTGCTCCACTTCTAATAGACACAAACAACTCAAACGAATATCCAATATTATAGTACCTTAGGATGTATCTAGTAATTTTATCTTGTTAAATATTCGTTCATACATTACCAGATTTCGAATTTTCACTATCACTTCAAGAAGCAGAGATTGTCAACTATGTGTTCGAGTTCCGCTAAACTTCGAAGTTTACGTATTCTCTTCTCAGAGTTGAAGTGGCGTATAAAAAAATGAGAAACTGGAGTAAGATTAGATGGAATTATCTTTTTTTCATTTCTTTACTTTTCCTCAATATTCCGTATTTCAATAAAATGCTCATATTCTATTTGAAATTTTCATATTTTCTACGAACGGAGATGCGCTTGATACATGATAATGTACTTTAATCGACTGATAAAATGAGTGTGAGTTGAAAAATAAGACAATATGGGTTATTATATTTTATAGTTTTGAAAAAAGAATACGTTTTTCTTTAATGACTGGTAGTTGGACCAAGACCAACCATGCCTTACCCTGGTTACATTAGTAATATGTATGTTTATACATATAAAATTCTATTTTTAGATATGGTATAAGTCCTGGTGGATTAGCATCACAATCGTATTCTGGAGTGATGTTTTTTGATATGGATTGGTAAATATTATATTTATTTTCTTTTCTTTTCTTTTTATAATTTACTTATTAAGGTATATGATGCCTGCGCTTCTACCTTTTTATCCATCATATGCAGCTAATATTCTTCGTTATCGTTATAATAGTTTAGAAGAATCAAATAAAATTGCACGTGTATTTGGTTATAATGGTTCAATGTTTGCTTGGACTGCGTATGTATTTATTGAAAAGAAAAACTAAATAAAAAATATTTCTTATTTTATCTTAGATCATATCTAGGTCGACCACAAGTAAAAAATAAAATAAAAATTTTCTTTTTTTTAGTTTAAATCTATATATAGGGTTGTTGTGATGGTAAAGGTGGTTGGGAACTTTGTATTGAACAACATGTAACAGGTGATGTAGCAGTAGCTGTACAAATGTATTATTATGCTACAAAAGATAATATTTGGTTACAAAATATTGGTTGGCCTTTATTACGTGATATAGCAAAATTTTGGTCTAGTCGTGTGACAAAAATAAGTAATGTGACATATTCAATTGATAAAGTTATGCCGGTTGATGAATGGTGTGATAATGATCAAACAAAATGTGGTGATATTGGTGTTAACAATGCTATACAAACAAATGCTGTTGCCATTGTATCATTACAATTAGCAAAACAAGTTGGAGATATGTTTGGATTTGAAGTTGATCCACAATGGGAAATAATTGCTAAAAAGATTAAAATTAATTTTAATTATACAACACAAACACATATTCAATGGGATAATGGTAAAGAAAAAAAATATTTTAATTCAATTCAAAATAACTGACATTTTTTTTAAATTTTAGCTTCTCTTACACCATCACCAAATCATTATGTTTGTCCAGAAGGTAAAACATTATTTTTATATTTATTAAGTTTTTTTTTTATTTGAATTTTTATTTAGATGTTTTATATTTGGCATATCCAATGAATTTTAATGTTACACCGCAAATAATAAAAAATGATGCTGAAACATTTATTCCAATAACATGTCAAGAAAATGCTGGTATGACTGGTCCTATTCATGCTATTGTATGGCTTATGTTAAATGAAACAGAAAAAGCTGAAGGAGAATTCAATCGATCTTTACAAGCTTGTACATATGGAGAATTTCATGTTCGAAATGAGGTTTATTATTTTATTTTAAGTATATAATGAAACTTATAGTTGTTAAAATAGGTCGATATTCATGCAGATATTATTGGAGGACATGGATTCAAGTAAGAAAACAATATAGAGAATATTATATGTTTATTATTTTATGTCATAATCTTGACCCCATTATCTCTCATAGCAGTTCCAGGGAAGAGTCACTGACAAAATAACTTTATTAGTGGAGTACTAATGCCTCTGATATGCCAATAATATAATCTGATTCACAGAACATCCTACCTCTAGATTAGGAAGGTATGATGGATTTCACAATCCGGTGATAGAGGGAGGAAATTACACTACATTGTAATACTGAACTTTTTTTCCTTGATCATATGATTGAGTGGATCAAAGCAACATCCATTTAAAATCAAAGTACATAGATGTATTTTTGAAATGTATTATGAAGTTATAGCCTAGTTTTCTTTGAATTGTTTTATAATCTCTAAAGAAATGTAATTCATTATAAATATGATTTTGATATGTCATGAGTTGAGCTTTATGAACAGAAATGCTCTTTTTACTAATTGATAGAGTAGATAATGAAAATGTATTGTATCGACGAGTATGATGAATATATATTAATAGATATGACATAGAGATTGACTTACCAATGATAGTCATTGAACAATATTAACAAATTTGTATTTTTTTTGTCAACAGTATATACTATCAGTAGAAAAATTAAAGTATCTATTAGAATTCCTTAAGATTTTTTACAATTTAAAGAAAAAATATTGAAAAACAAGTAAATCAACAATAGCGTTATAAATACGAAGGAAAAATGTACATAGGTTCCTAAAATTCTAATGAATTTAAGTTAATCTTAATAAATTATGATCAATTCCTCTGCATAACGATAAAACTAATTAAGTAGCTTTAACTCTTAACTTCATTTTGTCCACTTGATATGTACAATTGAGAATTATGTCTTGAAAAATAATACTACACTCTTTCCTACAATCATCAGTCATGAAATTTCAAATTGTTTTCTTTTTAGTACTCATTTTCTCACGGGTGATGGTGGTTTTATTCAATCCGTAATGAATGGTTATGCAGGTCTTCGTTATGATGAAAAAAGTCTTTTATTTAATCCATTACCAGGTACTCTAACACCTGCAACAAAAAATATTCGATTACGAAATCTTCTTGTTCGGGGTACTTATCCTTTTGATTATACAATTGATCAATATGCAATGCATTTTGTTTGTTCACAATTATATGAGAATATTCTTTGTATTACTGATAAATATGATAATCAATGGAAGATAACAAATAAACAATTAACATTAAATTTTCAAAATATTTATTTGCCAATTCGAGTTGATTTATGCCTTTAAATTTTTATATTTTTATTTTGAACAAAATTGTAGAAAAAAAAATTATTTCTAATGTAATTTGTATTATATTGTGTAATTCTCGAAAGAAAAAAACACATAAAAAAAGAAAGACAAATGTAATTTTTTATAATGACAATTACTAAAATAATACAATATTTGATTATTTAATATAAAATGTCAGTTAGAAATAGTGATATATGTATGTTTACATAATAGAATAATAACAAATAATTTAAAAGGAAGAAAAAATTTTATTTTCGGTATGTTCAAATATATTATACTATTTAAATTAGTGAATGAAAAAATGTTTTTATGAAATTGTTGACATTTGATCAAGTTTAGGTGGTTTACCCATACATCGACCAATACCTGGTAGAGCTTCACCTTGAATAGGACCTAAAGAAGGACAAAAAACAAAACAAAAAGTAAATATACATATGAATTATATTATATTATTATTACCAAAAGAAACTTTTTCTCCATCGACCATTATATTTCCATTAGTATCACTTGGTACAATTCGAAATGCACGTATAGGTATCAATTCAACAAAATCAAAATTAACAAAATCTCCAGTTGATAATTTTGAAAATATTTTAGCAAGATGCATACGTGTTGAATCATCCGTACGTATAAATTGTAATGTTAAATACCCATCAGATAATGTTGATTGTGGTGATGCTATAACCTCTCTTGATATTGAAGATTTTAATGTAATTAATACATGTGCAAATGGACCATTTATACGACGCCATTTAGTCGTTGTTGAATCCGTTGGAATAGGTTCATTAAGTGGTATAAGATGATGATGAAGTTGAGCAGTTGATACACCTGGTGTTATCTGATTTGTATTATATGTATTATCAGCAACATCATATGGAATATAATCAATATAACCATTATAAACACGAGGTTCTAAATAATTATAAATTATCATTATTTATTAAATTTAAACTTTTATCTATTTTTTTTATTTACATAAATGGAAGAAAAATCTATAAATTAATTTTACTTACGAAGAATTCGTTTAACAGCTTCTACTGTAAATCGAGCTTCACCTAAATAATAACAAATATAAATAATTCATATATTAAAAAAAAGAAATTTGTTATTCTATTTCGTATTACCAAGATAACGATATCGTTCACTATCACAGTCAATATCGGCAATAATACCCCATTCAATACAAAGAAAAGAAAAAAGTCTTTGTCCATCACAAATATCTACAATTGCTAAATCAAATGGCATAACACTATGTGTTGCAATAAGTACAGCAGCTTGAACAACAAATTTTTCCATTGGTTCCATAAGCATTTGTCTACAAAGAAATTAATCAATATCTTCAATAAGAAAATTAAAATATAACATAAAATTAAAATTTTTTACTTGCTATATCGTATAATATTAGTAATAAATGCATTGCCTGATCCACCAGGTAAATGTCCAATTGGCAATTTTAGGGCTTCTTGCCAATCATCTCTACTCATAAGACCATTTATAACCTATATAATATGAAAAAACAAAATCATATAAAAATTTTATATAAAATAAAAATTTATTTACCTCATAAACAAGACCATCACCAGATGCTAAAACAATACCACTCCAGTCAGCAAGTTGTATAGTTTTTACATAATCACGAGCATGACCAGCAAATTCTATAATATAAATTTGAAAAAAAAAATATATTCAAATGCACATCTATTGATTATATCATAATCGTCAGCAAATTAAGCAGCACTGTCATTTTCATAGGAATTTGATCATGCAAGAGATAATATATTCTTTTTCTTAAACATACTTTTATTACATCACTCAAATATGTAACAAAATTTAAATTAGATATCCAAACTTCAAATTAATCGATAAAGTTTGATGATATAAATCTAAATTAATAAAGATTCTGTAGATAATTCAGAAATAAGATTCTATTTACAGACTCATCAGTATTACGTAAACATATATTTCATCCTATCTATTTCAATTACGTATGATTATATGTCAAGAACTTTAACGGTCAATAAAACTTATCACTTTTTTTTTGCTTATCTATATGTTGCATAGGTTTGATGATAACAATAAAAATTCAGTTCATTATGAAAAGGGTAAAGAGTACTGTCATAATTATTATCATAATCTATTTTAAAATCATTTAAAAGTGTTAGAGTTATTAATTTTTTAATAATGTGATATTTTAAAATGTAGGGTACTCTTGTTTTACAATATTATTTTTTTCATTTTCGAATAAATGAAACATTATAGCTGACTACTTATAATCATATATTCTTTTGCAAACCTGTTAAAATAATATGATAACTGAATTCTGCTTCACTCCATACACCAACAACATATTCCATAACAAGACGATAAGCTTTACCAGCACCACTAGCTGGATTAACAAAAACAAGCATACGTTTATCATAATGTGTCATCGTAATATCGGCTATAATATAAAAATAAATAAATTTATTTAAAAGAAAAACACTTACGAGGAAGACTTCGTCTTAAAAAAATCGCTTGTTTTATACAACGATACCATTGTGTTACTGCAGCAAAATTACTCTCAAAATCATTATATTTTCCATATGTAAATATTTGTTGCAATCTATGTAAACGTCCTTTTTTAGAAAATACTCCACTAATACCTTTTGATTTTCGTGTTGTATATAAATATAAAGTTAAATGACATCGTACTGGATTATTATTTGATTTCATACATAAACAACCATAAAGATCATCAATTTGTATTAATTGTATAGGATTATTTGATGTTATTTGAGATTCATTATCATTATTTTGTAAACTAATTGAAAGCACATTTGGTGAAAGTTTAATAATATATTGTTTAGATGAATTATCATTAAGAAGAAATGTATCTTCAAGATCAATTGATTTTAATTCATTTTCTGTCATTTTATTTCTAAAATAATTTTTATATTAATCAAAAAAACAATAATATTTTCAATCAAATTTATTTCTAGTTATAATAGTAATGCGATAGAATTATAAGTTTTAAAAGCATTAAATCACAACATTTACAAAACGAAAAAAAAATATACTGTTTAATATAAGGGTTATCACAATGGATTACGAAACAAAAAAAAGCACATAATGGGAAAAATACACTTATCGAACGCCCTTCATGTATTATGAATGAAGGTATGTGTTTGAGAAGGACTAATGGTAAAGGTAAGAGGATAATGTTGTAGTAAGAATGGGAGTAAATGATAATACGTGATAGGGGATTCGACAAGTGTATTCGTTCCGCACATAATAATCATGCAAAAAATAATTACTGTTCCTTATTTAGAAAAAACTATATTTTTTCATTCAACCATACGTTGAAGTTCTGTTGTATAAACATTAACACTTTCAGCATCATATAAAACAAAAAATACTTGTTGAAGATTTGTTGTTGCTGTTTGTCGAAAAAATTTGGATAAAGCAGCAAGAATTGTTTGTGCAGCTGTTTGTTTTGGAAAACCAGCACTAAAAAAAAAAATAAAATTTTTTTTCTTTCTAAATAATCTTAAAATTCTACATACTGTCCACTACCAACGCTTGGCAAAGCAACGGATGTAAAACCTTGTTGATCAGCTAAATTTAATATATTTAATGTAGCTTTATCAAGTTCACCAATGCATTGTTCTTGTGTAGCCGCATTCCATGATGGTGAATGAACATGAATTAAATGTGAAGCAGATAAATTTGGTGCATCACTTATAGCCACTAAATAAAAAGAAAATTTCTAAAAATAAAATAAATTATGAAATTTTACCATCTCCAAAATTTGTTAATGTTGCAGATTTTGCTGCTTCAGCTATAGCATCTCGAAGTTGTTGTCCTCCTACTTTAGCTAAAGCATTACCTATAATTTAAATTTAGAAAAAAAATAATTTATTATAAAATATTTTCTTTAAATATAATACTAACCAACGTCACCACCCATATAAAATGAATTATTTGTTGGATGAACAATAGCATCAGCTTTAATATTAACAATACTTCCTTGAACAACAGTTAACTACGATATTATGATTATTATTATATTTATATTCATGTTGAATTCATTATATTTACCTTTTGTCCACGAATAAGAACACGTTCAGAAAGTGTTGTCACAGCAGTACCTTTAAGTGCAACAGCCTAAATATTCTAAATGAATTAAAGGAGAATTTGATATATATGTAAAGTTTACCTTTGATGTAGGTACACCCAAAATACTAAAACTTCCTTGTCCTTTTTTAGTTAAAACTGGTTTACGTACGGTTGTTTTAGCTGTACTACCAGTAGTTGATACAGGTGTTTTTTTTACTCGTGATGTTGATGGTTTAGATGATGGTGTTTGATTTTGATTTTTAGTTTTTGGAAAAAGAGCACTACTAATACTCGGAAGAACTCCGCATTGAGGAAGTACACAATTACGAAGTACCTATAATAAAAAATAAGTATTCAATTGAATATCTTTAAATTTGTTTCTTTTACTTTATATAATTCACTATCATTTGCATAAGCAAGTAAAATATGTCTTGGTATAATACGACTACGACGACAATCTTTTGCAGCATTACCACTTAATTCAAGTAATTCAGCTATAATTAACAAATTTTTATTTTTTATTCTTTTATATTATTCTTGTATTAATTTACGTACCAACAAGATATTCAATAACAGCTGCTGCATAAACGGATGCACCTTTTGTTATTCGAGTAGTAGCAGTTGGAGTCGATTTAAGTATACGATGTATACGTGCTACTGGAAAAATAATACCAGCACGAGTTGAACGTGATATTCGTGATTTTTTAAGTGCTGATGTCATAATTGTTCTCAATAAATATCACAATAAAATAATCGTTTTTCTATCTGTCAAAATTTATCTAAAAGTAAAAATGTTATTCTTCTTTTCTTTTGCATTTAGACAAATTGACATAGACGAAAAAAAAACATTTTTTTAAAAATGCCGAGTATATTTTTTGTGGTTTTTATTGTTGTTTTAAGGACGAGAATTGCAAAACATGATTGCAATATTTTGTCGCGTGATTTTACTTTTTTTCTCTTTTGTCTAAAATATGTTGTAGACAACGAATCAAAATTAGCTTAATCACCACTCCATATAACATTAATGTTTGACATCTGGAGGTCACTAGTAACTGGCCTAGATTTATATAAATTTTTTTTTAAAATTATTAAATACATATTTGCATTTTTCATAATATTTCTTTTGTTGTTAAGGATATAAAGAATATTCTTCGTTTAATTAATATTTGTGCATCTGTTATTTATATGTTACTGAATGACATAAATAAAATTACGAAGTAACTCAAAAAAAAATGAATTCAAAAATAATTCAGTTTTTATTTATGATGGAACTTATCATTCTATGGATACTGTCGTCATCTATCAACATCTTGCTGATCTTCATTATACTTTTTTTTCTCTTTTCAGGACTTCTTCTCGATGTGTACGTATGCATACTCATGTCTCTATGTTATTTCATCAATCAATAGTCTCATGAACCTCATTGTCCGTCATATATGGCGATCGTGTCAAACAAACCCTCCGAATTCCCATCTGTCCTATCTTATATACTTCACTTTATCAATATTGTCCTACACTAACTATATCTCATCTCATATCTTTTCTGTGCCTAATCTATTCCTTCACTTGCAAGGCACAATGTATATTTGAACAATCAGAATTTTTGATACAATTTTCTGAAGAAGATATACCATTAATCTTTATTTGCTAAAACAAAGTGCTCTACTTCGGACTTAATTGCACTTGTATGGCAGTACGCTACACTTCTTTTTTTCTTGTTCAATATTTCTTTGTATGATGAACTCTTGCATGACGGTGGTTCTACGTATAATTAACTGTTGAGAATCATGATATTTTTAACCTTAAATTCAGACTGAAATTTAGTTACTTGGAATCCTTCCTTATCTTTCGTCTACATTCGGCTCACCATCTCCCCATTCTTACTTTTACTCTCGTCCGACGTTTATGAATATAGTGACCTGTATAACCTCCATCTATCCCTTTTTTTCTATTTTACTTCGTAACTCATTCCTTCTCACGAGACCGTTATGGTTGACTGCTGTTCATCTTATATCCCTTCTCTGCTCAATGTTTTGTTCTTTCTCGCTATTGTTTCACATTGAACAAGCACACACTATTTGAAATTGACCCACTCAAACAACATTCTTTGATAAGAAATACTGATTAGATTCGAAAATTGATAAAATAAACGCGGGCTGAAGATATAATATTGTCGATGATGACAATATTGTGAAAAACAATAATGCTACAGAATGCTAGTGAACGTACTAAAGGGGAACTGAGTCCAAGTTGACTGTGAACAGTTTTAACACACTTTTCTTTTTAATATCTCAACGTTTTATGTTCGTGTCGTTCATTTGTACATGTGCAGAAGCATTTGCATCTTAATGTGTGTGTGATGGAAACCATCACTTTGTGGATGCTGCCGTCTTCTATCAGCATCTTGATACACACACAGTACACATCATCTGACTAAGGGCAGGTGCAGAAATATTAAGCCTGAGAACAATTGGTCACGAGCAAATCGTTGTAAAAGCCTTGCCACATAAATACAAATTTGCAATGGTTGATACTTTACTATATACTTCTTTATCAGAAATGTGTAGGTATGTAAATGCAGCTGAATGCCGTGTGTCATGTGCGAGTGTACTGTGCGAGGGTGGTGGTAGTAATATTTCTTCAGCATCAATCACAACAATACATCTATCCCCACTCATCTACACCTATTAAATTTTGACTAGTAATTCTTTTAAATCTAATTATAGACTATCAAACTTCGTGCTTACAAAATTTTATCAATACAATCATTTGTCTGCAACAATATATTAGTGACTAATTATACTGCAACGAAAAGTCCTAATACTTCTTTATAGATGTGTGATCGATCATGTATAGAATTTACATAGATCCTCTATTTATTTTTTATTGTTCCTGTAAATAAATCTGTTCTGTCAGATATAAAAAAGTGGATTTATTTTGTAATTCATTTCCATCATAAACTCATTTACCTTTTTGAATTAATTTGAAAAGAATCGAAACAGAGGATAATTATGTGACGTAATATACTTGAAAATAGAATCCATGATTTGCAAAAATGTATTTATTTCGTTTTGATAATATGAAAATATGAGAAAGATAGCATATGACAAATTTATATATAAATATAAATATTATGTATTTCAAAGTATTACTTTTTATTTGATATTTAGAAATATAATAAAAATATATATGTTTTATTTTGACTTTTTTTTTTATAGATCAAACAGCTTACATAAAATGAAATCTTCTATCATTTCTATTGCTTTATTAATTGTATCTGCTCTGATAATATCATCACAATCAGCTGATGTTCCAGAATGTATTCAAAATAAAATTAATAATATTTTAGCTGGACCAGTTTGGAATCCACCAGCTAAAATTTCGAAATATTTATATCGTGATCAAACAATGTATTTATCGAGTAGCAATTGTTGTGATCAATTCAATAGTCTTTATGATGAATCATGCAATCGTATTTGTGCTCCATCAGGTGGATTTACAGGTCGAGGTGATGGAAGATGTTCAGATTTTCTTCAAACAGCAAAATTTTTGGGTAATGCTTGGGCTGATACACGATCACGTGGAAAATAAATAAGATTTCAATAAAACTTATCAGCTTTATTTAAAAATAATATTTCTCTTATTTTTTGTAAAAGAAATAAATAACAGAATAAGAGCTCATTTTTTTCATTGAAGATTTATTTAATAAAAAATTTCGTCATTGGTAACATTCAATTGTGAATTTAATTCACTATATTAATATAGTTTTAAAATTTCAAAAGTATTCTCTATCAACTACTAGATCTTTTAATACACAATATATTTTATTTCGAATATTAATCTTTGCTGAATACACATTTACATAAATTGTTATTTACTTATATAACAAGAAAAATTTGACATTTCTTTTTGATTCATGCTTATTTTTTTTTTGTTAATATTTTTGATATTTCTTTATTTTGATTTTTATCTTCAGTACTTTTATGTTGAACACTAGACAATCGTGAATCTACCCTGTTGACTATACACAAAACAAGACATAATAATAAAGAGAACAAAAACAAAAAAAAAAAAGAACCAAAATGGAAGAAAAGAAACATACAATATTTGTTTTTCTTGCAGTATCAAGAACTGTTCTGTAAAGAGAACACAAAGCAATAAGGAAATTTCATAATAGGAAGACAGAAAAGAAAACCACATCATTAAATGAGTTATCATTTGACTAATTCAATCTCTAAATTGAATCTTACACAAACACACACACACACACACATTTAAGTACATCACAGCATAAAAACCCAATAATGACGAAGAAAAGAAAACGTCAAAAAAAAGAACAAAAGCACCTGTTTTCAATATGAAATATATGTTCATAAACAAAATTATAGAATAAATGTAATGCTTTACATTTTCTATCTTAATGAAACCATATGCATGTACATACAAATAGAAAATCAGAAATAAAATGAAAGACATGTTTTAGTTTCTTCGTCATCATAATTTTATATACATTTGCTGTAAAATACTTCGTTTTATCAAAAATCAAAGAAAAAAAAATGCAATATGCTGGCCTTCGTCGTTTTTATATGTGTATGTGATAGGAACTAAATAAAGATTATAAAATATTTTATATAAGAATATAATTTCAATCATTAATTGAACTTCAAATTATTTCTCTTTCTATTAAAAATAGAATAACAAAATTTCTTACTTTTGATTAAATATTTTTAAGTAAGTCGTTTTCGTTTATTTGTCTTTCGATTTGTTGATTTTTTTGCACGAGTTTTTGTTAATTCTAAAGAATATTTAATATAATTTTAATATTTTCATAACTTTATTTTTTTAAAAATCTACCAGAATTTTCTTGTTCAGGTTGTTTTGGTGGTTCTAATTTATAACCAACAAGTTCACACCAACCAATTGGATAAATATTTGGTGATTGACAATCAATCCATTGTTCAAAATCTTCACCCCATCCATCAAAATGAATACGAATAAGACTATCTGCTATTTCAGCAATTGTAGCTACACATACTAAATGTGGTGCCATCATATCAACTGCTTCGAGTTTCATACCAACAGAAAATGGATTCATTGTTTTTTTCTATAATTAAATAAGATTAATTATATTATGATATAATTATATTCATTTACTTTAATTATTTGAAAAAGATCTTGTGGAGCATATACAGACTTTGTTTCAAGTAAATATTTATCCCATTGAAATTCTCCTCGATAACCTAAGAAGATATACATATACATATATATATATAAATAATAATATAAATTAAACTTTACTAATTGGTGATGATAATGAAATATTATTAATTTTACAAAAATTAATTGGAAAAATTAGACGTGAACTTGAATGATAACAAAACCAATCGGAACCATCTTCAACACTTGATCCATCAATTGACAACATAAAATAACCATTTTTAAGTACCTAATCAATATATAAAGATTTTGTATATAATTGTGAAAAACTTACTTTACTTATTGTTGCTGGACAAATACGTGACATTTCTAATGGATCAACTGCTTCTAGCTTTTGTCCTTCTTTAAATTGTTCATCATCGGCTAAAGGTATTTTAACCTAATAACAAAAACATTCCTTATCACATTAAATATAAATAAAATTACTTGGAGCAATCTAAAAGTAGTAGCGAGGATATTTTATTTTCTTATAGATAGCTTGGGAAAAACGTTTTATGACATTAATCAAATTTCAGCAGTATAAAAACGAAAATGTTTTGGTAAAAAAATCAATTCGTTTTTTCTTATCTTAACTTTTTACTACCTAATATATTTTATTAAAAGAATAAAATATGCTACAAGATGTAGCGTGAAAAGCTCTAAAAAACAGAGTGTTATAAAACGTTCTTTTCAAGCTATCTATAAGAAAATAAGGGTACTTCTGTCATTACTTATAGATTGCTCTAAGTATTTATATTTATTTTTTTTTTGTTTAATCACTTGGTAAAAAAGATCTGCTGTTGCAATGTTAGCTGGATATGAATTCGTTTCCATCATTTTGTTTGTTTCATTTTTATATTCTGAACATTAATAAAATATTTTTTTTTCTTAATCAATATCAATAAAACTACATATTCTAACCTTCAGTAGCTTCTAATTCATGTCCAATCATATATGACCAACCTACTGGATGTATTAATTCAGATGTATGATGTACCCAAAAATGTTCACCAGAAGTCTAAATATAAAAATAACATTTCAAATTTTTTTTTTTATATATAAAATTCTTACATTTTCATAATTAATTCTTAATCGACCACCAATCTAAAATTTAGAAAAAAAAATATTAATAAATGAAAATTTTTTCAAACCTACCACTTCTGATATTTTTCCAACACGCATATTTGATACACGATATTTATCAATAACTTCAACAGTCATATTTTTTTTAAATGGACATCGAAGTGATGATTGTATCTAATTATAATAAAAAAAAATGTAAATATTAATCTTTAATTATCAATATATTTTTTTATACTTTTTGACGAAAATTATCTGGTAATGTTTTTGATCCAACAAGTTTATTAATTAAAAATGTTTTCCAATCTGTTTGTCGATGTTCAATACCTTAAAAACAAAATAAAATATTTATATTATAAATATTCAAATATAAGTTTTTTTTTGTTTTTACTTCTTGGTGGTGCTAATTTAATTCCATGTTGTCCACACCATCCAACACAATGAACATCTTTATCACATAAATTACACCAAAAATCCATTGATGAATCATCTTCACATCCTTCATAACGTAATAACGCTAAATAACCTTCCACTCGAACAATATAAGCAAACCAAAATACTTTTTCTTTTGCATCATTTGAATTACTACTACAATCTGTATTAATTACTTCAAGTTTCATCCCAGGTGTTAATTGTGTCCACATATCATGTAATGGTGCCTAAATATAAATTAATAAAATAGTTAATAAAATAAAATCGAATGATTTACATGACGAAAATAATTAACAGGAGCAGCATGTGAATCAGTTGCTTTTAAATAACTACCCCAAGTAAAAGAAGCATTTGCATCGGCTATACAATATACAATGCAATATAATAAATTAATAGAAAAAAAAGTTTATACCTGATACAGTTGAAGTAGTATTACCATTTGTATGAGATGAATTGTCATTATCTAATGTATGAGATGGGAGAGATATCGTTGCATCCGGATTTGTTGCCATAGAAAGCAAATGTTAATACTATAATAGTATAGACAAATCTAGAAAAGAAGAAATATATATCTATATATAAACCACATCCCTTATTCATATGTAGTATGGTATGAATGTGTTAGAGCACTCAAATACATTTGAAGAATGTAATTAAAAACAAATAGTAATAAAAGAAACAAATGAAAAACCTTTAACCCGCGGAAAAAAACGACTTAAATGAATATGTATATTTTGATGTTTGATGACTCATAAATCATTTACAAAAAGAAATGATTTGATCAATCAAAATTTTATTTCAATTAAATTTTATTTCTATTTTTTTTTTATTATGAATAATTATTTATTTTTATTAATAATATTAATTTTTGTTTAATATTTAAATTACATCGTAGAAGGACGAATTTTCATTGTCAATAAGCGACATCTCTCAAGAAGTATTGTGATCTAACATAGAAATCAAATGAAATGTACTTTTAGAAATTAATTCTAACTTCAATTTTTGATAATTATTACTTTAGAATCTTAAGAATTATTGTCGATTGTTAAAAGCAATAGAGATGGATATTCTGATTATAGTTTTCTAATAATTATGAGAGAAGAAAAATTATTTTGTTCCGTTGAAATCTTCTTCTATATCTGAGAAGAGATAATAAAAAACAACCATTTTGATGATTACTATTATTATTATTATTCTGAAAAAAAAATATTGAAAATCAATAAAAAGATGTAGTTAATATTTAAAACCACCGTGACTTAATAATAATTCCTATTACACCAATTAGACTAACAATAGATACTTTTAAAATTAATTTAACTGTTGATGCTTTTGGTAATAACATTTCAAGTTTTGATGGTCCATACATAAGTTGATTAATATTAGGTGATCGACATTCTTCTTTATCATCTACTGGTTCTTCTTCTACCCATTTAAGTGATAAATTTTCATCATTTTTTTTTAAATATTTAGTAATAACTTCAAATGCTGCTCGTTCACCTGCTTGTACTGCTCCATCCATATAACCAGAAAATCGTGTTGCTAATTCAGTACCAGCAAAAATTAATTGACCATTATTACCACAAGGTGTAAATAATTGTTCACGTAATGATGATAATAATTCTTTTGGCATAATATCAGTATAACAACCACCACTAAATTCTTCTGCAGACCAATTTTGTTCAATATAATCCGAACAATTTGTTAACATATCATTACATTGAAATGCTTGAGCATATTGTTGACAAATAGCTTGACAACGTTCATCTCGTGTTTGTTTAGCCCATTTACGACTTGAATCAGCAACAACAAAACCCATTATAGCATAAAATTGATGTTCATCTGATGAATCATCATATGAAAAAACAACTGGATTTAATGCTTGTGATGTATCAAGTACACTTCCAGAAAATCCATTTTCTTTCCAATATGGTCGTTTAAATACTGTTATTGTTTTTATAATTGAACCCATATACATTCGTTCAGTTGCTTCACGTTTTTTAACTGGTAATTCAGGTACAAATTGAATTGTTTTATAAAGTGATGGTGCTAAAGCAATAATAACATGACGACATAAAAATATTTGATTATTATCACATGTAATTGTAATTAAATCTGTTGTTGGAGACCATTGTATATGTTTAACAATATGATTAAGTAAAACTCGATCGAATCCAAGTTTTTCACGTAATCTATTTGATATTTGTTGTGATCCACCACAAAATTTTCGTTCTTGTGCACCATTATCAATTTCACATAAACGCATTATTCCTAAACCATTATTAACATATGAAAGCCATGCAAACATTGATATTTCATTAGATTCAACACAAAGTATTGATCGAGCAGCAGCTCGATAAACTTCTTTTGCTTCATTAGTTTCACCTAATGTGTTAAGCCAATCTTCAAGTGTCATTCGATCATATTTTGATAATAAAATTTCATTTGACCATGGTGTTAAATTTGATATTTGTTCACATAATTCTTGTGTTCGACATAATAAATAATTAAGATCAAGTAATGAAAAAACACCAATTGATGTTGGTACAACACCTGTATATTCGGATCGATATCCATTAGAAAATGTTATAACATTTTTTCCTTTATTGTCAATACGATATGTACGAACGTTAAATTCACGTGCTAATCGAAGTATACGATTTTGAAATGGACCAACATAAGCACCTCCTACATCAACTCTATGTTGTTTATAATCAATTGTGCATGTTCGACCTCCAACACGATCACGAGCTTCAAGTATTAAAAAATTTTCTATATTATGTTCAAATAAATAATTTCCAGCTGATAAACCAGATAAACCTCCACCAATAATTAAAACATCATATATATTAGATGACATCTAGAAAAAAAAAATATTTAATTTCTTTTTAAATCTTGATTTATTTTTGTTTGTTTATTATCACACCAAAAAAAAAGAAAAGAAATACATTTATATGTTTATAAACAAAATAAAAAAATATTTAAAGTTCATCTTCAGATAATTGAAGTGCAGCAGTATCGGTTGTTGTTGCATGAGAATGTGATGTTTTTAGTCGTTTTTTTGAATGTTTATGATGACGATGTTTTGTTGATGATGATGTTTCATTTGTTATTAAATTTGAATCATTAAATACACCTTGTTGAGTTTGAAACATTGCTTTAGATGATGATGACTTTGTATCATTATCATCATCTATATCAGATGTATCAGATTCGCTAATATTTCCTATTAAATAAAACATAATTTTCTTTTTAAAAACAAAAACTAATTATTATACCTAAAATATCTTCTGTTGTAATTCTCTCAGTTGTTTGAAATCGATCATCTTCATTATCTTCATTTTCTTCAGTTACCGTTTGTTGCATATTTTGTTCCATAACTGAGAAATCACGTGCAATAAATGTTTCCAATGACATACCTGGTGTTGTTGGACTTTTTAAATCATTATTATCATCGGGTTCTAAAATATATATATTTTAAAGTTTGGTGATAACCATAGAAAATATGCAGAATGATCGAGAAAGGATTTGGACAGTTGCTCGTATTAAGAGCGAAACGAATGGCTGAAGAAAAAGAAACAGAAGATTTTCACTTATATATTCTCATCTTCACCTTTATGGAAGGTCATGAATTGTCCGAGTGAATAAAATGAAAATATACCGGGTAATTATTGTCTATACAGAATTTTTTCAGTTTTGCGGTCAAGTTATCAAAAAAAAATACTATATTTAAGATTTGTTTTTCTTACCTGGTACTAATGGATTAAATGAAAAATTATTCGTAGATTCTGTTGTTATCATTTGTTGCCAATCATCATCATTTAATTGTTGTTCATTTGTTTTAACTATACCTAATGTTTGTTGTTCAAGATTTCTTTCAAGTATATCAAATTGTTCTGCATGTTCATCAAATTGTTCTTTACATGTATGAACTATTTTTGATGCTATTGCTGTTATTGAATGTGATTCACCATTATATTGAACACTATTTGTATAAAGTAAATTAACATCAGCTAACATCGCTCTACGTGAACGATATGTATGTTTAAGAATATTCTTCAAAATAATAAAAAAAAAAGAAGAAAATAATATAAAATAAATTTTTAATAAGAAAAAAAAAAATTTTTACATTTTTTATTTTTTCTAAATCCATTGGTGTTTTAACAATATCATAATAATCTTTAAATCGAACTTTATTAACAGCATTATGAAATGGCCGTGAATTTTCAACATTCATTAAATGTTCACTTAATATACGTTCAAATAAATATGACATAGCAACAAGAAGATCATCATCTAATAATGGATTAATTGCTTTTTCTAATTTCATTAATTTATCTTCATTCTATTAAGAAAAGAAATATTAAATAAAAAGAAAGAAGAAATTTATTGTAAAAATTAAATTTACAGCAGCAAATTTTTGAAAACAAGCAGCAAATATTGTTTGTGCATCACGTGTTATTTGATCATATTCACCATTAAATTGACGACTGTTTTCAACTAATTGTCTTATATCATTTAAAAATCCTTCACGATTATCATATGTAT
The DNA here is from genome assembly GCA_022393335.1 of Macrotrachela quadricornifera. NCBI lineage: Eukaryota > Metazoa > Rotifera > Eurotatoria > Philodinida > Philodinidae > Macrotrachela > Macrotrachela quadricornifera. The sequence goes on along the minus strand of JAJEKB010009618.1, from coordinate 25,769 downwards.
GAGTAAGAACACGTTGACGAATTGTTTGTAAATCAACTGGATTTTTTATTATTTCATAATAAGCTGGATAAAGTCGAGGATTAACTGGTGCTAAAAATAATGTTGCCTAAAAAGAAAAATTTGTTTTTTTTTTCTTTTATGAATAAAAAATAGTATGAAAATTTACCTCCGGCATATCTCGAAGTTCATTAAGAATACTTTCAAGTAAAGTAGCAAAACTAACAAGTGGATCAATTCGTCTTCTTTGTACAGTTCTTGCACGTTTATCTAAATAATCTGTACCAGATGATGTTGGTGTTGGAGTTGTTGGTGTATTTGGTGGAAATGAAAACATTGTACCTAATGGACCAGTTGATAATGGTGTTGATGTTGGTTGTTGACGAGGTGTTGTTGATGGTGCTGAACCAATACAACTTTGACTATGTTTAAGTTGATTACTTCCATTTGTTGGTGTTGTTGAACTTTTACGTCTACTTCCCGTATGTGATAATGTTGTTTTAAGTGTACCACTAGATTTTGGTGTATATGTTAGATTAACTGGTGGTGATGATGATGAAGATTTTATAGGAGGTATAAATGGAATTTTTGATACATGAACAATAGGTGGAGGAGTTGATGGTCGATCAGTATTTATATTAGAATTTATTAAAGCTGATTGACTATTTGTTGTTGATTCATCTCCATCACCTGTTGATTCAATACCATTAATAGATGTTAATGATGATTTTGATCCTTTTGATTTTTTTGATTTTCGTGAAGGATCTTTTGATGATGCTCTAGAAAATATTTAGAAAAAAAAATATTTTTCTTTTTTTTGATTTTCTTTTTAATTTACTTTTCAAGTACATTTTTTGCAAATATTAATTTTGTTCCACCACCTTCAACCATTTTAACTGAAACATCTCCTATACTCATTGAAGAATTTGTATCTAATGATTGTAAATCAAAACTATGTTGAGCATCTTCACTATCAACATTAATATTTGTTTGCATATTTCCATTTGTTGTTTTTCCATACATTGGACAAACTCGATTTGTTCTCATATGACCTTGAGCACCACATGCACCACATTTTAGCTAAAAAAATAATAATTTAAATAAATAAATATAGAAATTTATTTTTTAGCTTTAGTCTTTTTCTTACCCATTTAAGATCTTTTTCAGATTTTTTTCTTCGTTTAAGTGTTGTTGATGAATCTGTACTATTTGTTGATAATGTTGTTGAATTAATTGCTTCATTATTATTTTCTTGTCCATCTTCACCAAATAATGATGTATTAAGATAATTAGCAAAACCAGATTGACTATTACTATTTAAATTATCTATTGATGGTGATATTAATGGATTTGTTGATGATATATTATGATTTGTATCCATAAATAAATTTGGATGTGTTTCATCCATTGTATTTATTTCATTTTTTATTATTAAATCTGAATCAAGTGGTAATTTTAATGATGATATATTATTATTATTTATTTGTAAATGTAAATTTCGAATAGGTGATGGATTTGTTGAACGTGATGATGGTGAATGATGATCTGCAGATGTATTTGCTGGTAATGTTGTATTACGTTGTTGTAAACGATCTTGTCGACGAACACGACGTAATTGTTCTTGTAATCGACGACGTTCACGTCGTAAATTTTCACGTTGATCTTCATCAAGTGCAAAAAATTGACGACTGAAAAAAAAAATATATATTGAAAAAAAAGAATAATAAAATAAAACAATTAATTTACATGAAATCATTATCTTTTGTTGTACGAATTTTTGAATAAGCTTCAACAATCATTGGTTTACGAACATATTCAACTCGTTGATATTCACGTCCATTATCATCAACATATGTACGTACAATTTTTAATACACGTGAGCCCTATAATTAAGATAAGAATTAAACATATAAAGGATATTGCCATAGTTTCTAATGGAAGATATAATGGATTTTATATGAAATGAAAGTCCGTGAAAAATGGAATTCATTGACACTAAAATAATAAAGATTATGAAACTCTTTTAATGTGAAACTTAAGAAATTTTCAGAAATTTGATGCGTTTTTTGGAGTTAAGAGAGTAAGATGCCAGTACTTGAAAAATAGAGTTAACGAAAACTGAAATCTTTGATTTTTCAATAAAATTAGCTTTTTCTTTTTATTATTTTTTTCCGCAGACCCTTTCAGTATAGACTTTTTCCATGCAGGATGAAATACTGAATCCAATGAGCTTTTTTGGCATTTGTTATAACGGAGAAAGAGCAATTTTTCTGATAGGGCTCAAGACTTATAGATCACCCATTATATGTTTAGTAGAAGTCTCTTCTTAACTTCTCTTACAAACAAACAATTTCCCAAATAAAACATTGTGTTAACAGAAAAATTTTGTACTTATTCATACCGAAATCTAGCAAGTATTGAAGACAGATAAGTGTGTAGACATAAAAGGTAGTGCAAAGAATTGACTACTACCTTCACTTTACATTTTAGAACCTAATATGAACTGATAAACAAACTTTGATTCTTCAATAACTAATACCACTAGTCTGAAACTGATCAATCGATTCAAAAAAATTCGATTGAAGAATTCTTCAGTGCATCTATGTTTACAACCTAATGAAGTCCTAATTACAACACAAGAAAAGGTTATTTCTATTCAGTATAAATGAATGTATCTCTCATATATCAATAAAATATCAATAAATTTGTAACATACAGGTTTTTTTGCAGCATCTGACGTATCAATATTTGGTTTTGTTTCTATTGTTTGTTTCGATACAGTTGGTTCTAACATTGATTCAAGATTTTTTCTCATTTCATCAACATCTGAATCTTCATCACCACTAGTTTCATTATCAGTTGATGTTAAATGATTTGATGCTAAAGATTTATTTTGTACTTCAAAAATTTTTCGACAATCTTCTTTATATTTTTCTTGATATTCCATTTGACTATAACGATTTCCACGAGCAAATTTTGCCATAGCAGCTAAAAACATATATTTAAAATTTTAATCTTATTTTAAAAAAGAAAAATATTCATTTTCAATACTTACCACCGTCTTCTCCATCACGAGCACGTGCTGTTGACATTGTTCGAACAATATCAATAATTTGCCATCGAGAAAGATTTCGAACAAAACTATCTGATACACCAAATTTATTTAGAATTCTTTTTGCATCTTTTAAATGAAGACGACGTAAATCAGCATCTGTTCCAGTAACCATTTTTTTCGCTTGAACTGATTCTGGTTCTGCTTCCTAATATTAATCAAAATAATAAATAAAAAAAAAATGAATTTTTCTTTCAGAATTAATTAAAATAAAAATAACAAACTCGAGCATTAGGTTTATTTGAAACGCGAACATACGAAAAACCTTCACCACATCCCGTTGGATCAGAAAAACCACGTAATTGTAACCAACATTTGCCTTTAAGTGAATCAAGATATGCTTTTGTTGTATGCCATGGTGCACATTTAACTTCATCTTCAATTTTGCTTGTATCATTTTCGTCAGCAGCTTCTTCATCAACAGCAGCAAATAAAACTTTTTCACCATAACCAGCATCTATAATAGTTAATAAAATAAATATTTATAATCTTAAGGTACTGGTTTGTTTTTTTTTCTAGTAAACACAAGCACGAATAAACATATATTTATATAACAATAACAATAGAGATCTAAATTTGCATTTCAGAGATAACAAAAAAAGAAAAAAGAAGAGATAAATATCTAAGATGAAAGATAATGCAGTGGTTAATTTTAATCATAATATTCGCTCATTATTTTCTCATATCTTCTGTTGGTTTATCGAACTTTAGAGTTCATGTTACATATGATTAACATAATTTTAAAGATAAAGCCTACAGATTTAAGAATTTGTCTCTTACCTTTAAGTCGTTGTTCAGCTGCTTGCATACTATAATAAGCACAACATTGTTCAGGTGTAACAAGTTGTCGAATTTCTTCTTGACTTGGTAAACGAAAATCACTTCGTAAAACCCACCAATTACAATGAACACCTTTTATTTAAAAATTAGAAAAAAAAATGTTTTTTCTTTTTGTTCATAATTTATAAATATTTATTTAAATTACTAACCTCCTGTACGTTTAAAATCTGAACTCATTTTTAAACGTTTTCTTATACTATTTTCTGCATTTTGTGGAAAAGCTTTTCTAACATCTTCCATTTTAATTCGTCGTGGTTTATCTCGATTTTTCCAAAATAAACGAAATATAAATGCTTGAAGAAAATCTCTTGCAAATATATTAGCACGTTTTGAATTTGGTCCTGGGACTTCTTGTAATGGACATTCTTGTCCAATCGTAAAAATAGTTTTTATATTACGTATATGATAGTTTTGTTTTGTACGAAGTATTAAAAAATCTGTTGGAAGTAATTCATGACGAAATATTGGTGCTCGAAACATATGATTTTCAAAAGCCTTTGAATATAAAAACAAAAAAAGATTTATTACATATTATATAAAATTCCTTTTTTGTACTTGTAGAATTTCTCCTGGAAGCATATCAGCTTGAAATGGTGATGTATGAGAATATGTAATTTCACCATGATCTAACATTGGTGGATTATCTTGTTTACCTGGTTTCTAAAAAAATTAAGTTCATTCAATTAAAAACAAAATTTTTATTTATAAAAAAAACTAACTTTTTTAAAATAATTTTTTATTCTTGTTGCCATTCCAATTTGATTAAGTAATGGTGGATATTGTTCACAATATTCACCTAATATTAATTCACTATCTAAACCACTTAAATCTTGTAAACGACGCATATAAAACATTTCACCACCACCATATGCTTGACGTTCTTTTTCTCTTTCCTATTTAAATAATAAAAGAAAAAAAGATATTTTTCTTTTTTTATTTAATCATAAAATATCATACAATTGAACGTGTTTCAGATATTTTTTGTATTGATTGAACAGGATGATATTCTCCTGGTTTTAATTTACCATGTAAAACTTTTTTTATTGTTGGTCGATGAAAATGTCGTAATTTTGTTGCATTTAAATGTGTTGGAAATAATTGAGAACAAAGTTCAACAGCTGGTGTAGCGTGCTGAAAAGAATATGAAACATTTTTTAAAGAAAAAAAAAAAGAAAGTTTATATTATTTACTTGAAGATTAAGTGTACCAAGATTTTTCCCAACAGAATCAACTAATCTTGGATTATAATATTCATCATTTGATAAATTCCAAAAATCATTTTTTGGACTATCAGTTTGATCATTAGCATCGTCATCATTATCTTCAGTTTCTTTTAATAAACCACTACCAGTAAGAACTTTACGTGTAACACGTCCTCGAGTATCCTTGTTTAAAATAAAGAAAGAGTTATTGATTTTAATATAAAATTTAAAAAAAAATTTTTTTTATTATACTTTATGTGGAACTTTGCCAGCTTTTGTTGGACTAATAGAAGTATTTGGATCAATTTTTTCTCGTGAATCTCGATTACGTTGTTGTTGACGAGTTTGACAATCAGTTGGATCAGTTGGAATTTCGAATATTAAATGATCATCATTTTCATCAAGAATTAATTCTGAAGGTTCACGTATACGTTCCATATTCTAATAATATAATAAATTAAATTTTATTAAGAAAAAAAGAAGGCACACATACTTCAGGATCAATAATAATATCTTTTTCCCAATCACCATACATTAAATCATAATTATCAATTGGAAATATTGAATACCATGATTTATATTTTGCATCATCATCTAAAATATTTAATTATATTTTAAATATTATTAAAGAAAAATAATCTTACCATTACCATTTTCTAAATAATCTACATTTTTTCCTAGAAAATAAAAAATAAATAATTTAATCATTTATTTTAATTCAATGTATAGAGAAAGAAAAAGATATTTTATACCAAAAACACTTTTTTGAAAACTTGCTAATGAACGATAATTTGTTGTTGGTACCCAACCACAATAACGAATTTTTGGTGAATTTAAATCAAGTTTATCTCGTAATACTGATGTATCATATATAATATCATCTTCCCATCGTATTAAATTAACAGGTAATGACGCATTTCCTGTTAGCTCATTATCATTATTTAATTGTTCTTTCGATGTTTGTGTTTGTAATGTTTGAGATGATTTTAATTTAAAACCATAATCATATGATGATAAATCAAGACTTAAACCTATTTGATCATACCATAGTCGAGCAGGACCAACACGCCAATTAGCTATTTTCATATCAGATGGTGGAGAATTTTGATCATCTGATATTGGTTCATTTATAACTGGAGGTAAACGACCAAGAAATTGTGTCTAAAATAAAAATAAAAAAAAATTATTAATTCTAATAAATTTTGTTTTTTTATGTACTTCATTATCAATTGCACATTCAGCTAATGTTGCTTCACGAATTTGATGTTCATTATTCTAAAAAGAAAAATAATTATTTATTTGAACCATTAATTGTTTTTTTTTTTTTTGTTGAAAGTTTACTTCAGTTACAGAACGTCTACGTAAATTCGCCCATAGTTTTGGTAAATGATTTGTTTTTCCAACACCAAATATTTTATTAAATTGAAGAATCTAAAAAAGTCATATAAACAAAATGAATTAATTTATTCAAATAATTTTCTTTAATTACGAACAGCATTAGGTTTAAATGCTGAAAAAAGTTCTTCAGCTGTTTTTCCTTCATATGTATTTGGTAACATTCCAGCTAATGGTTTTTTAATATCAATTGAACCCTAAAATAATTTTTATATTTATAATAAAAAAACAACAAAAGTTTAATTTTTACATGAGTAACATCAGTTGCATTAAGCTCATCATCATCATCATCATCGTCATCATCATCGTCTTCACTTGGTAAATCATCATCTGATAATTGATGCGATTCAAGACCGCCACCATCTGTCATATCATCAAATAGTTCCATATTAATTAATTAATATATTGTTAGAATTCAAACAATTATGACAAGTTTCTTCAATGTTTCATCACAGGTTTATATATGAAATATCGTCTCTCAATAAAAATATTGATTGGATGGAATTTTATGCAAATTAGTTTATTAAATTATAGATGGGAGTATAAGTCGTTAAAAATTTATTTAAAATACTATCTTGACGCATTGTTTATATAGAACTTGCGTATTGAACACTATGGACAGCATTCATATAGGTCCAAAATGCAAGTTATCAATATTAAATAGTAAGGATTATGGCAATTTTTTAAGGCTAAATGGAAGAAATTCTTAGAATTTTATGCTATATCAGTTTAGAAAACTTCTTCGTAGGGATCAATTCAAATTAAATCTGATTTAAAATAATGAATATCATAAAATCATTGACACTCAACTTCAAAATATGGAAACAATAATCAAAATGGACGTTTAAGAGAATATTGCGAGAGATGAAATATAATTATGATTACAAAGAAAGTTTGAAAAAATACCTTTCAAGTGTTTGTGACATAAGCATGACAAAAACAATTGAGTTATTTGAAACTGTTTTATGTTCGTCTGCGTCTTGTCTTAGCACTACAGACAATGCTACTGATTGTCTTATTGATTACTGATTAATAATTATCAAACCTCAAACAAAAAAATTTAAATATTACTTTGTGAGAATCATTATTTTATATATAAGACCTAATTTAAACTGCTATATGAAACGAAGTTTTCTATCATGAAATGACATAAAATTCTAAGCGTTTCCTCTCTGTTAATATAAAAAGTCACCATAACCTTTACTATTTAGTATTGAGAAGTATCATTTGTGATGCGCTTCAACTTAATATAAAATTTGTTGTTAATACTAATTGAATACAACTCTGAACATATATGTATAATAAATTTGAAAAAGCAATTACATTTTATTGTTCTCTACGATGTACATGATTTGACTAAACAATGGGCAAAGATGAAAAAAAGATAAATCGAAATTGCATGCAATAGTTAATCTATTCATATTATTTTTCCTTTTTTATTTTCTAGTCGTTACTTTACGATCTATTTGTAATGTATCATAGAATGGTAAATATTTACTTCTTTTATGTTTTTCTATCGATGTGATTGAGAAATAAACTAGCAATGTAAATATAATGTAACAAATCTCTGATGATCTATGAAGAACTTGCAAAGTTTATATAACTTTCGATTCTTTTTATCAAGTTTGTACTTTGTTCTTTCTAAAAATTTGGCTCTTTACACAAGATCTAGTTATAGATGATTAATGGATTATTTCAATGATAAAGCTTTTAAATATGCTTAAATCAAGGTGCAAGAATTATAAATATATGTAATAAGATATTTTCATTTTTTTCTGAAGAAGAAAATGAACAAATAGAATTCATTAAACTTTAAACAAAATAGAGTTCTTGAATATTGATATGTGAAAAACTATGGAAAGATTGAAATTACTAAGAATAATTAATAAAAAAATATTATTGCATTAATATTTATCCTATTCGATTTTATTTTTTTTTTTGATGAAATTCCGAAAGAAACAAATTATCTAATCTAAATATGTTAAAAATCTTTTCTAAATTCCATTTAAACATCCCTTATATTTATTGTTCTTAATATAATACATGTCATTTTGACATTCAACTAAATACAACATTTTGTCTATCTTCTATTTCATTCATATTTATGTTTATGACATCTAATCATTTCCAATAATACGTGTTTTACGATTAAAATTTACCGTGTTAATATATTTTTTATTTTTTTTTGTTATAAATCAGTGCATACTTATTAACAATAATATGCAATCATGATTTTATAATAAAATCGATTATTATATTGATATTTTTCTCACTGATTACATTCTATATGATCATACGTAAAAACACTTGTGTAAAATCACTTTTTTTTGTTGTTGTCTTAATAAAAAGAAACCGTTAAGTGGCATTCAATATAAGTGGTTTTTACTCAAAATGTGAATGAGTAGACAGGCAGTTAAAACAATATATACTGGTCATTCATCTTGATAGATGATGAGAAGAAAACGAGAGAAGAAGAAAAAAAAAGTCGATTAGTTAAGTGGACGATGCATTAGTTTTTTGATCATTGGAGACAGGCAGCAACTTGTTTTGAGTGTCACTAGCAAAAGAGAACTCAATCAATTTTATGTTTCTTTTAAATGTTCAAATATTTATTATAATAGTATACATTTTGTTTATATATTTATCATTAAGAGATAAGAGTAATAAATTCTATATAAATGAAATTACTCAAACGTAATAGATTAATACATAATAGAAATTTCTAGAATATTTATGCTTTTTTCATTGAACTGTCACTTGGTTTTTTTTTTCTATTATTATTGTTAATTTGTTTGCGTGATTTATTCTATTTCTTATTTTATTATAAAATTAAAAGCATGATTTCCTGTCTTTTTATTTATGCATATTTGATTCGTCATTTGCAATTAATTTCCGTTAAAGAAAATGAACTAAAATACCTTTATTTTATTGAAAATAAATTTTTATTATATTCATATAAATTAAACAAATTTATTTATTTTATAATAATTAAATAAATGCTAACGTTACTTATTATTTAATACTGAAGAATATATTATTATAAGCAAGTTTTTTTAATAAATTCAACTGAATTTTTTTAAAAGTTTATTATATTTTTATTACATTGTTATTTAAAAAACAGAGAAGATCCCATTATTTATCTAGTTGATTTGACTGTTGTAATATTTATTGTTGGCATTGTTGGTAAATGATGAGTATATAGATCAACTGGAGTTCTATAAAAAGACATATATGAATTATTAATAAAAAATTATAATTTATGTTTTTAATTAATACCTTGAAACGTTAGCTGATGGTGATCGTGGATCAGTGAAAGAAGTTTCAGTCTTACACTCTGTCATATCAAGTAAAGGAACTTTATAAATATTTTTGGTACGACGTTGGACGTTACTCATTTGATTGACTTAATAATAAATGTAGGCTATTAAATTTATGTCTAGAAATGACTATAGTAGTGATGGTTTTATATATAATAAATCTATATTTTTTTTTTGCTTTTTCTTCTGTTCTTTACTTTTGTTCTCTCCACTTGATTATCGTCATCAACAAAACAAAAGCACCCACTACTACGTATACGTAAGGGAATACAGCGTCATTTAGAAGGCGAAAGAATAAAATTACTATTTTTTTTTGCCTACAAGGGTTGCTTTAGTGATAGAAATGAATGTTGGTTATTTGTTGACAAGCAATCATATTTATTCATACGGTATTTCTTAATATTTCCAAAAACAAAGTGGAGGCGTGCCTTTAGGCGTCTATTCATCATATTAATGCTTTAATTTGGCAAACGAACATTACTCACTTCGTTTCATCTTTTCCTTTTTCTTCTTTCTTTTCAAACGAACTACAACTACGCTCGATACCGCTTTAGTAGTAGTGGTATAATCACAGCTTGACTTGATTTTCGATTATACATATGTCAAGAGCATTTCTTCTCTTTCTTCCTCTTTCGTTTCGATTTATATCTTGTTTAGACTAGACGCAATGATATGTATATTTGAAACAGATGCATAAAGTATCTTACATCAGAATAATAATAATACGATTGTTGTTTAACGATCTATTGAACATATTCATCATCATTATTATGAATGATTGCTCGTGCCATATTGTCAACATACCTGTAAAATGGTTATATCAATTACGCCATCATCATTATTCAAGTGAAGATAATGGGCGGAGGAAAATAATATATAATACGCGTGGTTGTGAAAAGCACATCTGTTTCAACAATGTTGTCAACAATAATAAAACAAAAAAAAAAGTCAAAGAGTGTGGAAAAAGAATTATATTTGATAGTCATATTTATTACATAGTACTTTACATTATGAAATCTTGCTAGCGATTTGAGAATGAGGAATTTTTATTGATTTAAATGATTAAATTTTTTTTTTTAGTTTCAAATCTTTTCTTTTGGTATATGTTTGATTGTTCTTTATGTTTACTAAGCCTGAAGGATTGAATTATACTGTGTATTGATCAAACAAACTTGACAACACTTGTTTATTCTTAATAAGGATAGTGTATAATGTGTGAAATGATGCTGCTGTTCTTGCACGCTTCAATGATGATCATAGAAAATTTATTTCTTTTTTCGTTTCTGTTATATTGTCCAATGAATGTCTTTTTTTTCAATATTCGAAAAAAGAAAAATTGAACCAATCGATCAAATGAAAGAAGAGAATTGTTTTCTATATTTTCTATATTTTTTTCAAACATGTAAGCTGATGATAACAGTAATTAAATAATAAATTAGTTCATTATAATCAACTATGCTTGTTCTCGGCATGATATCCGCGCATAGGTATATGTGTTGATGGACTAGGTTTTTTTTTTTGTTGTCAACTGTTAATGACAAGTACAGTACATCATCATCATCATCAGCAACAGCAGCAGGCACCATAGGATGCGCATTTTTGCCGATCCGTTTGAAGATAGAATCCTGCTGAGTTACTTCCTTTTTTTTTTAGTTTCAAGTTAGATTCATCTTTCTCTTTTCTACAATCATAATAACAGACATTCGTGTCATTGAAAACTATCGATACGTAATCTAATAGATGTGTGCAGGAGTCATATTCATTCTTCCTTTTTTTTATATCTGTACTAATGGATAAAAATATTTTTACTTTGATCTTGATTTGTTTTTTGTTTCAGATGAATAATACATTACTATGTCCGTCATCACCAATGTCAAATAATTACGAACGGATACGTGAAATAAAATATCATATTAATCAATTATTATCTGAATTACGTCTTATTGAATCAAATAATAATTATTTAGAAAATTTTCAACCATTTAATATAACAATAAATTCACCATTAACAACAATATCATCATATGATAAATATTTATTAGATAATCAATGTCCATATTTATCTTGTAAACAAGCTATATTACATTCAACAACATATGATCAATATAAAAAAATTCATCAAAATCAAAAAAAAAATATATTATTATCACCAAAAAAAAATTTTTTTACTACATCAACATGTGTAACAAGTACACCTAAACATTCACCAAATAAAAATATTTTACTTAAACCATATCTGACATCAACTCCACGTCGTTATAAACGTCAATCAACAAATAGTATTCCATTAAAACGGCTACTTTATAATAAAGATATTAATCGACCAAGACATTCTACTAAACGATCAATTCTTCCACGTTATAATCCATTAAATCAAATTGATGAAAATCCACAATGGATTTAAATATTGTTCTTTTTTTTTTTAATTGTATAATATTTTCTATTTGTTGTTATTTTTTCTTATAACCAAATTAGTAAAAATGAATTTCTTGCTTCATAGATTATATTATTATTAGTAACTAATTGTTTTATTTCATTAAGCCCTGATGACCATGTTTGAGTTGTATCTCTTGAAAAGGCACGTATAAATTTAAGTTCAGTCAAATTCGATTTATATTGAAGTTGATTTAATATTTCTCCAAATTCTTTAATACAATCAGTTTCAATGGTAAGTAATTCAAGAGAAGGAAATAAAAATGATAATTTTGATATCATTTTTAAATTAAACATAACTTGTTGAATAGTTAATTGTCGAAGATTAATCATTTGAGGTAAATCACTTGGTAATCCATAAATATTTAATGATAATAGTTTTTCTGAACAATATTTAAGACATTTATTAAAATTTATATCATTATTTTGACCATGAATATGTAAATATTTAATATTTTCAGATAATATTGTACATTTTGAAATTGAACTACTATCTATACTAAGTGAATTAACTTTTGAATATTTTGTTGTTAAATCACAATTTATTGGATCAGAATTATAATATTGATCTAACTCAGATATTTTTAATGATAAATCAAAATAATTTTTTGGATACATATCTGTATGAATTATATAATATTTATAATTAATTGATAAAGAATATGGAAATGAATGACAAAGATTTATTTGTGTATTATGAAGTTTTTGTTTAATATCATTATATGAATATGAATTAAATGGAATTTGAATGAAAAAATCAAATTTTTCTGTTGTAGGTAAATATACAGGTAAAATTTCATTCCATCGACTCATATCAATATGATTTAAAAGTGCTGTTGTGCAATTATATGAAAATAATTTAATAGAATCAAACGATGTTTGTTGAAAAAAATATTCAATTTCAGTAAAATCAATACATGATCTTGATAATATTTGAAGTTTAAATATTTGAAGATTTTTACATGAAATAACATCTAATATAGGTAGATTATTTTCATCGATATATAATGTTGATCGTAATGAAACATTAAGATATTTTAATTGAGGAAATACAGCTAATAAATTAAGAAGTATTGTTATATCTTCAACTGTTATTGTAAGATATTCAATATTTGATTGAAATGATATTTCTTCGTCAATTTCTAATCCAAGAAAATAACATGATTTAATTGATAATGATGTTGTTGTAATTGAATTAAAAAAACTATCTGGATATGAATTTGAATCAATTGATAAATGTTCAAATTGTTTAAGATGAGGTATTAATAAAGCCAAACTAGATAATGTCATATATGAAGGTTTAATTAATGTTAATGATCGAAGTTGTTTAAAATTTCGAAAATTAAAATCATTAAAACAATTTTCAAGTAAATTAATTGTTAAATCATTACTTATTTTTAATTTTCGTATTTGTCGAGAATAATTTGTTAAAAGAATTTTTTTATAAAATTCATTATATTTTTTATTAGATATTGATGTTAAATCAATTGAAAGACCAGATAATTTTAAAGCAGAATTTATATTCCAGTTAATATTATAAAATGCATTAAAGCAATCATATGTTGAAAGATAATCAAATATTTCAAGGAAAATTTCTATTGAAAAATTTTCGAATTTATTCAAAAAATTTTGCATATCTAAAAGTTGTTTTTTTTCAATAAATGTAGACAATTTATATATGTTCGAAAAACAATATAATAGACTTGCTCAATAAAAGAGAAATCTTCGTCAATGTGGTTAAGGACATAGACGTGTCAATATTTGACTCAAAGAAGAAACACCAAAGAAGCGAAAAAGACATACATTGGTATGTGTCATAGCATAAGTCAAGAAACAATAATAAGAACGCAAGAATATGTAAGATCAAGCGACACGTGTAACCAACCACTATCGAGATTTCTGAGTCAAAATATATTGAAATAAAATGCATTAAATAATCGATAATTTTTATTTTTATTTGGTGTCATAGTATCGATTTGTTTTTTTCTTTTTCTTCCGAGCATATTCACTAATAACATGTAAATATAGAAATTCCGCGATTTATACAATAATGACTATAGATTTTTCGTCAGTTATTTTTATCGAAATCATCTTGAATAACTTTTTAATAAAAATATCAATCATTCAGATATGTACAGGGTCGGAAAGAATATTATTTAAGGGGAGTAATGATATAATCCCAAAAAGGTGGTATGATGAATTTTATACCAAGTGAAAGCCAGTGAAAAGTGGGGTTTATTGATACTTAGTAGTAAGGGTTATGAAAATTTTTTAACATCGAACTTCAGAAACTTTCAGAAATTTTATGCTTTTTTTGTGGTGGAAAAGTAAGATGTCAGTAATTCAAAACTAAACTCAAATGTTTTTCTTGGACATTTTTACATGGTTCGATAGAGCTCGTCGAGCTCTACAAAACTGTATATATGAAAAATTTTCTGAGTCATGTTTTTGTGATAAAAAATTCAAAAAACTATTTGAAAAAACTAAAAAAACATTAAAAAAGTCATATTTTTGATATAAAAGAAAAACACTCAATTGTTCAATAAAATTAGCTTTTCTCATTATTTTCGCTACCTCAGACGTTTCGAAATGGCTTGATAAATGCAGTTTTTCACGCAGCATCAGATGGATATATTTCGAAACGTCTGAGTTAGCGAAAATAATGAGAAAAGCTAGTTTTATTCAACAATTGAGTGTTTTTCTTGTATATCAAAAATATGACTTTTTTAATGTTTTTTTAGTTTTTTCAAATAGTTTTTTGAATTTTTCATATATACAGTTTTGTAGAGCTCGACGAGCTCTATCGAACCATGTAAAAATATCCATGGAAAACACTTGAGTTTAGTTTTAAATTACTGACATCTTACTTTTCCACCACAAAAAAAGCATCAAATTTCTGAAAGTTTTTGAAGTTCGATGTTAAAAAATTTTCATAACCCTTACTATTAAGTATCAATAAACCCCCATTTTCACGGGCTTTCACTTGGTATAAAATTCATCATACTACCTTTTTGGGATTATATTATTACCCCTCTTGAATAATATTCTTTCCGACTCTGTATTATCAACAATAGTTTAAATTGTATCATGATACTAGAAAAATAACACTTGAATGATGTTAGAAAAAAAATGTAGTATGAGTTAACGGCACCAGATGAAATAGTGAAAATCTCTCCGGCTTCCTATCATTCTTAAATTTAATCTTCTCCACAAACTGGAGAGGCCAGGTGAACTAATGTCTATCCTGCCTGTGGCGTTGAGGAGAGAATGTCGAATGATAGATTCGAACCATGATACCTACGTTTTATCGACGTATTAATCATGTATGAACCCATTCGACTATTTCTATTCATGTATTTGTTTTAAAAAATATTTTATAAATTAATACAAATTATTTTTATTTTTATTTAAAATTAAAATTGACTGAATTATTATTTTAAAAAAAATAGTAATAATTCGTTGAAAGAATTCATAAATATCAATTGCACTATATGTACATAAATGAATATCTGATAAACAAAAAACAAAAAGAATAAAGATTTTTTTAACACATTATCCAATCTTTATGATTCTTTGGTCGACAAGCTATTGGACATTCACCAAATGGAAATTTTAATGGTTGACAACAAGGACGTATACATCCAACAAAGCAACCAGTATCATTTAATGGTGGTCGACGTGATGGCCATGGTCGAGAATTTTTTCCATATGATGTCATGCATAAATGACTATCATGTGCAATAACATCATGTTGTATATAAGGCCATACATGTTCTGCTAAAAATGTTTGATCACCTCGTCGATCATATCGATGGATAAGTGTACGATTTAACAGTTTTTGTAGAAATATATTAGCAAATTTACGATTAAGTGTTGGACGAAAACCCCACATACCACCTATAATCAATAATTAGATTAATATGATGTAATTGAAAGACAAATTTTGTAAAAATAATTAATCAATATATATTTTCATCAGTAGGCTGAATCGTAGTTCTTTGATTTCGAAAGATGTCAAAATTTTTTTTTCTAGTCTAATGGTATTATTTAATACATATTAACATTTAAGATTCAAATTTGACAAAAAAAATGTTAGCGATTCAGTAAGAAACAATCAGTTTATACTGTCATAGAATTTATTTCTTTAAATTCTTTTTTAAGAAATTATAAAAAAGATTATGAGTAAAAAGATATTAGTAAAAGATGATGATTCATTACTAAAATTCGTTGAGAATAATAAAACATTAAAATACAGCGAATGATGAAATGTTTTTCGTTATATTGAATATCGGAAGAAAGAAAAATTCCAAGCCAGACATCTCTTTAAAAAATATTGTTTTTATAGTAATGCATTGCTTTTTCGAAATAAATCAAGTATTTTCATGTTCTAGCGATAAAAAATACTTATGGAAAAGGTTTTTTTCTGTTAAGTTCCTTAAATTCCGTATATATTGAACGAATACTGGAAAACAAACCAATTTCATGTGTGATTTTTTGAAATGGTGGCTAATATTCTTTCAGACTGAGAGTTCTTGAGAAAAAGATCCTTTCTACGAAAGCGTCAGTCTTCATATCTTTTCGATTAAAGACTTTCAAATGGAACTAGAATATATGAATAGGGCTGATTTTGGTAGAGTTTTTTATATTCTACCTCTTGGTAGCTTTTATTATGAAAGTTTCATTCATGTAGCCTAAAATAATCTGGAAACATATATTTTTCAAGCTTCTAAAGTGGTTACCAGAATTTTTATAGAGATGTCTAGTTTTGAGCTTTTCTTTCTTCTCGTATACCTTATGGAAAAATATGACTGCTTGAAAATTTTTAGTTCAGATGTTGCTCTCTCTGATAAAAAAAAAGAACTTCATTCTCTACAATGTTCCTAAGTAAAGAATCATGTCTCAACATTTCAGCAATTACTTTTCCATTGTAGGTTATTTATCATTAAAAATGATATAATATTTATCCTCTTTTAGTCTATTGATGACAAAATTTCACTCGTGAAATAATGTAGCTCGCATGCAAGTACATCAAAATATATATATATGACCATTGAGGGCCCTTCTTAGAACCGATTTTTCTGAAAAACTGATATCGTGTTTGGTATAGTTTAATGCATTATCTCACAAGGAATCCGAGTATGATCTTAGATTTAATTTTTGACCTTGGTTTTGTGGAAAAAACTATAAAGAAACACCTTTTGGCAAAAAATTTGACATAGAAAACGTTTTTTCTATTCCTTTTGATTTTTTCACTGCATGCAGTACTTTAGATATATCTTTGTCAATAAAGAAACGTTTCGAAAAATATTTTATGAACATGCCTAGAATTAGAAGCTCTACAAATGTTGAAAATTTCATCAAAATTCGAGATCACTTTTTGTACATTTAAGTTGAGATCATATGTAAATATTTATCCTAAAAAGCGGACATTATCTTTTCTGATCTCCTTATCATACCAAAATATCATTTCCAGATAGAACAAACTATAAGATTTGATAGAGCAAGTCTCGTTCTATCAAACCGCATATAATATCAATTTCTAGAATTTCAAATTTGTTTATGACTTTAGTGACACTTCTTAGCTGTTCTCATCAATCTAGTGAGCCATGGAGACACTTTTTGTAGTTTGAAAATTTTTTTCGGTTATATGTATTCTGATCCACTTGCACATGGGTTACATTATTTCACGAGTGAAATTGTGTCATCGATAGACTAAAAGAGGATTAGGATCGAAAAATCATGTGACTATGCATCATAGTTAATTCAAAAAAAACAATGATTTTTCTATTAGTTTTTTGAATTATTGAATGTCTTACCAAGCATTGGAACAGTATGTAATGGATGATCACGCATTACATGCCATGATTTATTTGTTGATAACCAATCATTAACAGCATCTAATTCACGTTGTGGTAATGGTGAATCAAGATCACGACTACCCATTATATCAACAAGTGAATCTCCAGCTGGTAGAAAACGCCAAATTTTTGGTGGCATATAATCACTTACACTACCTAAATTACCCAATGCACTTGCATTACAGAAATCAACATGATTATAAGTACATTCTATTGAACATATAATATTTTCTTTAATTGATACATCATGATAGACTCTTAAAATCCAACCCGGATATGTTTTTGTCATATCAGCAATAAGTTCATGTAGGAAATTCAATGATGTATTAATAGCAAACATAGCATTTTCTTGTGGACCATACATACTAATGGCTATAATACGTTGATTAAAACCACGTAATGTTGAATATTTACTACATAGTGATGATGATGTTTCATCAATAATTAAAAGATTGGGTTTATACACAGGAATAGGTCGTGTACATGAACATGTATGACGACGATAGAAAATAATTTCATCGTTAGTTGTATGATCGGAGAAATAAAGAGATGGAAAAAAAATATTTCGATTAGTTATTGATGATCCATCAAAAAACCATCGAATAATACCAAATATAATTAATATTATAAAAAGTGTAATGAAATGTGTCCTTTGCTTATAAAATCCTAATGAAATTCGTTTCATTGAATAGACAAATACATTAGAAAAGAGTCTAAAAAGAAAAATGTTTTTTTAAGTCGAAATGAGATGAAAAAAAAAGTCATTTAGCTCTTTTTCTATCGTTTGTCTTTTCAATACGAATGCCCTGATTTATTATAGGAGAATAAGAATCGTATACATTTTTAATTAAGGTGGCTGACTGCACGAAGTGCAGAAAGCCACATTATTGCTTTTAGTATGCTTAGTTGTCATGGTAAATTCTTCTTCTTCTTCTTCTTCTTTTCCTTCTCGACGCATGAGTCACGATTTAAGTCAGCCCTTCGTTCTCAGCATCTGTCCATCATTTTAAATCAACAAAAAGACTACTAGATTCGTGAGAGTGAGCTGAGTACACATCTGAAATCCGTTTTTCAAAATTTGATTTCATTCGGGAGATATAAGAGAAGAAAAAAAACATAATTAACAGCTGCTAATTTCCTTTTATGGTTATATATGACTCAATCTTTGAATGACCATTGGCATATTAGATGCAATATGCATATATACTTTAATTATCTCTTGTATGACTTAAATTCATCCATGAAGGAGTCTCGAACAGCCAAGACAAACTGAGAATGGCTTTTACAAATGAAATGTGATAGAAGATAATGAACAGCTGAAAATTTCCTTATATGGTAATAGATGATTCAGATTAATTATCACTCATTATTCAGCTGAGTCAATAGATCTAAACTCAATCAAAATTCGATATGATTTCCTTTATGCAAGTTTAAGTTTAAAACTAACAGATGTAGTATAGAAGCATATTTAGATACAGTTCGGGCTCTGCAGTCAGCCACCTTTTCAACTCGAACTTGATTCGAGTGGAGGTCTAGTTCAATGTATGAATCGATTTACCTTGTAAAATCAATTGTGCATACGAAAATTATCATTAATAAAAAAGGAATATCTCGAAGGTTTTTGATTATACGATATTTTCTTTAGTAAATTAAAAATGTATATCTGTTTTATTCGTTTTATTTAGTTACTTTAGTTTTAAATCAATCTGTTGTATATAATGATAGTGTGTGAAAAAGTAGATTTTTGTTTAGAGAAAATATTTTAGAGAGAAATTAAGATTAGTTATATACAGGTTTAAAAAAATCTAAACGATATTAGTAATTATTGATTTATGGCCTCATTAGGTAGTCTTCCTTGATATTAGAATAATATAAAAACTTTTCTTTTTCATCATCACCGAGACTCAACTATATGAAGGAATGAATCACGTTCTATTAATATTTACTCGATAGTGTTAGTTCATTAGTTTAAGAATTATTTTTTTTCCTATGAAGAATCTAATAGAAGAAGTTTGAAAATAGGATGAAATTTTACTTCTAATGAAAGAAGCCTCTGTTACTACTGATATATGAATATAAATGAATAGCATGGTATTATATATTGAAATAGCTATTATTATAAGCTTCACAAATAATAACAGTGAATATTACTTTATAATAGATATATAAAAATCAATCAAAAGTTTTTGGTATTGTTGTCATTGGGAATTGTATTTAATATAAAATATGCTTACTTATATGAAGTTATTTTTCTTTTTGTTCTACAAGTTATAGCCAAGGAGAATCGGATAAAAGTCTTAGTTCTAGTTACATGACTAACTTTTCCTTTTTCTTAACGTTAAAAATGAAAAATTTTTTTAATTTCTTTCTCTCACTCTCTCTCTCTCTCTCTCTCTCTCTCGTCTTTCTCTTTCTTTTTACCTTGTATGTTGCTATGTAAAGTACACTTTCTTTGTCGATCTTGCACATTTTCAGCGAGAAGGAAGAAAGAAAAAGGAAACACAGAACAAGAAAGATATAGCAAAATTTCTATGGGAATTTATGCATTTTATAACATTATATTTTTATTAGTTTCTAAAATATTGTTTTAACCGACATTCAAAAAAACACATCATAATAACTATTTATAAGAATATGAATGAATAATATTTAGAACTTACACATAGTTTCTTATTTTGTTAGGAAGAATTATGACAAATCGCACATAATAAATGTACTTCTCAATATTTTGATTATAACTTTTTTTTTCTTTTCGATCTGTCCAAAATATGTGTCATCAAATTTATTTCGACAGAAAGTTAAGAAAAAAATTAAATGAGGATTATGCAACATATAAAAAAAACTCAACTCTCATAGCTAACGGGTATCCTATAATGAATGGTCGGTATTTCTATTTTTTTTAATCATTCTAGTATGTTTATTTTAAAAACAAATAATACCATAAGATGCAACATAAAAATCCCTACAAGTCACATTAAAAATCTTATTTTATATATGCACTCTTTGTTTTCAAGATGAATAAAATTCTATGTGATCAATTTTCGATGCTACAAACAAGGTCATTTTTGGTTGTATATAATTTTGCTTTATTTTAAAAACAAAGAGTGCATATATAAAATAAGATTTTTAATATAATTTGCAGAGCTTTTCATGCTGCATCTTATAGTATAATTTGCTTTTGAAATAAACATACTAAATGATTAAAAACGAGACACAAACATCGACCATTTATTATAGAACATCTATTAGCTTGGACAGTTGAATACTTTTTATGTGTTGAATAATCCTTGTTCAATTTTTTTTCCATGACTATCTTCAAAAATAAGTTTGATTATGGTTTTTATAGAGTATTTAACGAGACATGCTTTGGAAAAACAATCAATACTAATGAACAAAAAGAAAAAGAGTTATAATTAAAATTCTAAAAGTTTCATCTATTATGGGTGACCAGTTAATATTGGAAAATATAATTGTTTTTAATATTCTAAGACATAAATTTCCATTTGATAGAAATCTCAATACCTTATATTCGCAAGAAATTTTTATGATTTTCGTCATTTTCTACTGAAAAGATAGACTTATTTTATACACAATGAAACGTATTTTCTGTTTTTCTTCCGTTAACATTTATTTGGAATCGCATCTTTAGCTATTTTCCATTACAGTACGACATAAAGTCAAATAAGTTTTATTTGTCTGAAAGAGCATGTCAAACAGCAGTACTTACTGTGGTCTATTTTTTGGACTAAACGCTGTTTTATTATAATAAACAGGATGTTCATAATTAAAGCGTATTTTTTGAGATGTTTTTAAGCCATTTACTACTTACTAATATGAATTACATGAATATTTGTGTTTATGATATTTGTGCGGTTAAGGTCACCTATATTTAGTGATAATTATTTCTTAATCATTTGAGTCCAGGATCATGTTTATATAATAAAAAGATTGAAGAAGGATTCATAGGCAAATCAACTTTATAATAATTTTTAGGTTCAAAATCCCAACTCTTTTGAGTTTATGGTTCTTTTTATTTCGAATTGAATTTTGCAAAAAAATATCGGTCTCACTTTCTCCAAAAAGCAGAGGACTAGGGAACAAGAAAAGGAGCATTGGCTTTCCTTACATCCATGTGGAAGGTCAATATTATAGTATTTAAAAGCGGTATTAAAACTCAAAACAATCTGTATTTTTTACACATCTTCATTTTATAGATGTGAATACAAAATGACTTGCATAAACTTTCTAAATAAGAATCAGGGGCGTAGCCAGGAATTTTTCAAGGGAGGTGCTCGACTTGTTAAGGAAGGTGCATACCAGCAGAAAAATCAATTTCTGGTTCGCGGAAAGATTTTTTACCTCTACTCCCTCCAGGTGTTTTTTCGCCAGTGGGGTGCCCTGGATGCCCGGGCACCCCTCTGGCTACGTCCCTAATAAGAACCACTATCTATCCCGTTGTTGATCCTAACGTATTAGTAGTGGGTCTATGTGAACACTACACGGACTAGCAATGAGACTGAAGGAGACTAAGATACCAGTGCTTTATGAAGTTGGTATATGCTGTCCTCATTTTACATTAATATTCTTCACCCTCATCATCATCATTTTCAGCACAATCATCACCAGTACCATCACCAACACAACTGTTCATCATCACCAATACCATCACAATCCTTTAGTCCCTTAATCTTCTTAGTCCTCGTAATCCCCTAGTCCCTTAGTCTTCTTAATCCTTGTAATCCCCTAGTCCCTTAGTCTACTTAGTCCTCGTAATCCCCTGGTCCCATAACCTTCCCTCATTGTCTTCGGGTTCTCCTCAAATAAAAAAGGACTATAAGTTAGGCATCAATGAATTCCGATGATAAATAATTCTTCAGTCCTCTAGACCCCGTTTCAGCTTAAAATGGATTGAATTTTTTTCCTAAATTCAGATTGAAATTAAATAGATCATTGTACGATTATTTTATACTAAAGGAAAGAGCTCGATATGTTGAGCAGTTTTTTGTCATGAAACTTAATTTTTTAAGTAAAACTATGAAAGATTCACGGTAAGTTAATTTGTAAAATTTCATTTATTTTAGTTGTTGTCACAATCAGAACTCTCCATGGTTTCATTTAAAAGGTCACGTTTCATGACAAAAACTGCTCAACTCACCAAACTCTCCGTTTAGTATAAAATAGGCAGCATTTCGAGTCCAAAAGTTATTATAAAGCTG
Organism: Macrotrachela quadricornifera; assembly: GCA_022393335.1. Taxonomy (NCBI): domain Eukaryota; kingdom Metazoa; phylum Rotifera; class Eurotatoria; order Philodinida; family Philodinidae; genus Macrotrachela; species Macrotrachela quadricornifera. The sequence goes on along the minus strand of JAJEKB010009618.1, from coordinate 2,399 downwards.
ATTTGCCTATCAAATGTTCCTCGACCTATTTTACTATATAAAAATAATCTCAGACTCAAAAGGTAAACAAAGGATATTACGATAGACGCTGCTATTTGACGTACTATTTCAAATAAAAGAAATTAGATATTTAGCATAAGTCTGGACAAAGAATTCTTGAAGATCAAGTGAACCATTTTTGGTTTTTGTTTAGAGAATGACATCTTCAATCGTCATGGTATAGAACTGAAAATTGTGTGGCATAATCTCTCCATTACAGTCTCCAGATACCTTGAAAATCTCAGACAATTTCAATGTGTCCAATCTGAAATCGATTTTTGAGGAGAAAAGCTTAAATTAACTTCACATTCAACAGAATGTTCAAACTTCTAGGATGTAAAGTGTTTAACTAACGAGAGAACCATTCCCAGTCGCTAATATATTGTCAAGTCGAGACGTAGCACACCTTGTAGGCCTTAATCAGTTGTGTTTATGATAAAAAAAGAAGTTCATGATCATGACGTGTTTTGAAGAAGATCGATCATTCTTACTTTTACAACTGTAAGAACTGTTTTATTACGAAAAAAGTGCTACTTCAGCTAATATAAGTTGAAATGAGCTAAGATTTTTCTTACATACACTTGCACATTCTCATCCTCACAGAATCTCAGCAAGGTCGAATTATCGATTTCAAAAAAAAACATTACTATCTGCCCAAATATCGTTAATTATGCTATTTCTCAGATTTGCAAGAGGTATTACGCTTGAAATTTTTAGAATATCGAGCTAAATACTGCTACAGTTAATAAGAGAAAAGTAAAAATAAACGTATTCTTGTAATCAACTATACTTCTAAAGCATTTAAAATTGTAATACAGTATAAATAATGGATAAATTAAAAGTTTCAAACGTAATATCTTTTGCAAATCTGAGAAATAGCATAATTAACAATACATAGACCGATGTTAATTCTGCTTTTTTGAAATCAATAATGATCGATCTTCTTCAAAATACGTCATAAACATGAACTTTTTTTTAATGATAAACACAACTGATTAAAGTCTACAAGATATGCCACGTCTCAACTTGTACGTGCTCCGCCACTCGAAAATGTTCTCTCTTAAGTTAGTGTATTCTATAGCATATATGCTTTATCTTTCTTTGGATCTGTGAGATATTTTCATATAATCATCAACATGTAAATAACAGCATCTGCACATAAAATCTCTAGTCATATTTATAATTACTGGATTCAATTTTTTTTTGCATATTATATAAGATCTATTTATTTTATTTGTCTCAATGAGATCGTTTACATGATCCATTATGAATATTGGTAGAATTTTACGCAATGAATCTCACCGGTTAACTTGTTGTTTATGCAGAAAGATTAACATTTGGATAAAGAAAGAAATAAGTAGAACATGTTCCTTCAAACGGATGAATCATTCTGAAAATATGAAGCACCTTGTAATGCGTTATCTTTTAGTAAATTTTTATTTTCCAAAGAATGAAAAGGATTATAACAGAGATCCATCTATTACAGATAGTGTCGACATCAGATTATTTTTTCAAGATATCGAAAGCGTCTTACTACTTCATGTTTCTCGGTTGGTTTTATATGATATTTCCAGAATATATGATCGTAATGGTAAGACTAATTGATCATATTGACATGGTCTGGAGCTCATTTCACTTGAACGTGCTCATTAGAATGCACTAAATACTATTATCCAATGTGCTCTATGGTTCTTTTTATTTAACATCGAATATCATATTTTGAAATTTCTTTTTCTGATCGAACCTTTCTTTTAAACAGTTATATTCATTGAAATTTTCTTTTATTCGAAATGCGTCTTGAAGAAATATTTCTTAACAGTTAAATCAGTGCTTTTATTTCCACTCACAATCTTGTTATCTAATAATATATCTATAAAGAAATCTGCGACATATTTTTCAGTGTCAAACGTGAGAGATTGAATACTGCAAAAGTAGAATAGTTGAACTAAACTTTCAAGTTTAATATATATGCACTTTCTTGTTATTATCTATTTTCAAAATGTTTGAGATCGTATATTGTATATTCAGCATCTTCACACATTTTGAGCTTGTATTTTACGTCAACAACAACTCAATATGATTAATTGATTGTTGTTATTAACACCATGTACTAGATGACCCTAACCCGTATCTCCAATAACAAGACCCGCTCTAATATTATGAATGTAAAACATTAAAACGAATCTCGCTGAGGTTGGGATCGATCCTAGATGGACAACAAACTTTCATATGTATTTTGAGCACCTCAATCATCAAAACAATGATCCAATTTGATTGACTAACGTTATTAGCGTAGCCTACTAAATGTCTTGCAGACATATTGGAAGAGGCGTATTTTGATTTAATGTTATATATATATA
>JAJEKB010009617.1:0-29623 GCA_022393335.1 Macrotrachela quadricornifera | reverse complement strand
CAAACATTTTACTCTTCAACAAATGAAAAAATTCAGTGAAAAGTTTCGTTTGCAGATTAAAAATTGAATTTAGTGCAAAGGGCGACTTCGTTTTTACATTACAAAATTTTGAAATATAAAACAACAACATGGGCAATTTTTGTAAGAATTTCTTTAAAATTTTATCCTTTAAATTAATTGAAGTTTTTAAAACATTTACTTAAGGTATACCAAAAGTTCTGGCCAAGGTGTTTAAAGATTCTCGTCGGATCAGATAACCTATTCAGAAATGAGAAATCAAATATATTATGTTTGATTAGCTTTTGAAGATGCATAGAATAGTTAATAGTAGGTACGATTTTTATAATATTTTGAAGAAACTAGAGTCAGTTGGCAGGTAGACGATTGCATATCCTTACCCGCACTCATACCCAAGCATTACAAGTTAATGAATATTGGTCTATAATACCAATCAAAAATATATTACAAATAGTTTTTCTCACATATGATTTTGTAGAGTTATTGATGGATTACAATCCTGTACACATAAATTATGTAATCATCTTGTGAATGTATTTGTGGATAGATGCGTGTATTGATGTGCAGTCGTTTATCAGTAAATTATCTCTAGTTCCTTCAAAATATCATAAAAATCGCATCTACTGTATACCATCCGATGCGTCTTAAAAAGCTCTGCTACATAGTATATTTGATTTCGCATTTCAGAACAGGTTACTTGATTCGGTGAGGTTCTTTAAATACGAAGGCCAGAACTTTTATTATATCCTAAGCGAGTAAATATTCATTATGGTATTTTCATACTTTTGATCTAGGGGCCAAGGCAAATGTGAAGTCATTATTTTTGCTTTCAAAAACAGGTATGCTACCACTAGGAATTATCTTATATTATTGTAAAGAATTATTTTTCTTTGGGAGATTTCTATTTCTGAGGGCATATAATTGACAATATTCTTTTATCGATACCCTGTATATATTTAGAAGAGCACTGGCTCGAACCGCAATATCATGATAGAGCACGCACAAAAATCAAGAAGCCAAATGAACTTGAATCCAAATTGATACATCCTCCAACAACTATTGATGATAATTTATTAGATCATATTCGAGGTTCTCTGATAGGTCTAGCTATAGGTGATGCTATGGGTGCCCATGTTGAATTTAGACCCCGTCAGTATTTACTTGAACATCCAGTTGCTGATTTTCAAGCTGGTGGAACATGGGGTCTCATACAAGGCCAGGTATTTATGAATATATAATTATATAAGCATGTGTTATTTTGTATGCCAAGCAACGTTAATTGTTGTCTGTTAATGCTTAGATGAAGCTAGTCAAGCCACATTAAGATTCTAATTTCAATTATTCCAATGTATCAATAAGAGTATAGAGTTCATATGATATGCCAGGATATAGTAGATAATCAGCAATATGCCTTAGATGAAATAGACTTTTTTCAATAATAATTTTTGAGTTTAATAGTATTGGACTAACACTTTCAAGGTGAAAAAAGGAAGTTAATTGGTGAAAAATGTGAAAAATGGTTTTTTCAGTCCTGTTTCGGCAATATAGATAATTTTACCTTCATCATGGTATAAGGACTTCGCTATTTGTATGGGTTAGAATAGGATATTCACAATGACGATATAAAGTGTAATACTTATCGATAACTTTCACGGAAACAGCTTCATAAATATACAAGTATTTACCCTAGTTTAATCTTGATAAAATCCAAAATTTTGATTCCAATGAACTTGAAATGAAAACTACCTTGCGTATCCTATGAACACCATCAACGTTACAGTTATGTGAAGATCTAACAGGGTTAAATGACAAAAATGTATTACTCCATTGTAACCTTTCAGACGGGAAACTACTAAAATTTATTTTTGGTAGTTTATAGGATTTATTCTAACTGATGGTTCTATCCAAGCATGGTATTTTATAGATTTCATCTGTACCAGAAGAAAGCCTTAACTTTAAAGAATAAATCATCGCTATTTGATCATGAAATATATCAAAGTTTATGGAAATAATCTTGAAAAAGAACATATCTTGTGCGCTGTTATTTTAAATAGTAATATCTATTTCATTTATCATATAGTTCACTGACGATACCTCCATGGCACTTTGTCTAGCAACTTCGTTAATAGACTGCGGTGATTTTATACCATATGATCAGTTAGTTCGTTATAAATGGTGGTATAGATATGGTTACATGTCATCTACAGGCGAATGTTTTGACATTGGTGCTGCTACTAGTCAATCATTACGTGAATTTGAACGACGTCAAAAAGTCTTTGCCACGAAACACAAAATTCTTTACGAAAAAATAGATTTTCTTTCTGACCAAGACATGTTAGACAAATTTGATGTGTTTTGTAGTGACAATCGTGCTGCTGGTAATGGAGGTCTCATGCGTCTTGCACCTGTACCACTCTTTTTTCGTAAAGATCCAACTAAAGCTGTAGAATATTCAGGTATTAGTGCTAAAATAACTCATGGAGATAAAAGAGCTTATGATGCATGTCGCTTCTATGGAGCGCTTATTATCGCTGCTCTTCAAGGTGAAACAAAAGAGAATTTATTACATGAAAATTTTTATGAAAAGCATCAATTATGGTTTAATAATGAACCACTTCATAAGGATATACAAGAAATTGCTAAAGGATCTTATAAAACAAAACCAGGTGGTTATGATGATGGAATAAGAGGAAAAGGTTTTGTTGTCAATAGTCTTGAAGCTGCTTTATGGGCATTTTATTTCGATGACAATTCATTCAAAAAAGGTGTTTTGTCTGCTGTTAACCTTGGTGATGATACTGATACAACAGCTGCTATTTATGGACAATTAGCTGGTGCTTATTATGGTTACAAAAATTTACCTCAAAAATGGGCAGAACATGTCTTTGCTGAAAAATACATTACGTGTTTGAGTGAATGGATTGTTTATAAGGGAGAAGATTGGTTTCGACAGAAACAGACCACTTCGACAGATTCTAATCTGTCGTCTCAAATTCGTTCTAATACTACCATTTCCGATGGTTCAATTTGAGCTCACAACAGTACGACCAATTTTTAAAAGAAAAAATATTCAATAAATTAAATACTGATGCTTCTGTTAAAATACCTTCTCTAAAAGAATAGAAAAAAAACTATTATTGTCTTCAGAATTAAATATAGAGTGCTATTTAAAAAAGATATGTGAAAAGTGATATAAGCTAACGATCTACAGTTTTCAGCAATTCAAACATATTGGGGTGGAATATGTATTGAATTAATATTATGCAAGGTGAAATCATCACCTAATCAATTTTTTTTAGAAATCTATCCGAAGAATGCATAATATAATACTATATAGTTCCAATGAGTTTTTTACTTTGACATACATGTTAGATAGAGAGACTTCAAATCTATAATCCTAGATGTAACTCAGATGATTATCTTCTTCCTTTCTAATATTGATCAAACCAAATCACGCATCTGTTCGATATATGCATGAATAATTATTTTCATTTAAGTGTAAATTTTTATCGATCGCTTGTACATCAAGTATTCAAAACTTAATACTATCAAGTAAACGCGAAAATAAGAAGAGTTGTAAATAATTAGACAATTTATGATTGAATATATATATGGGGGTGATCAACTTGACTGAGATTCCATTTTAATACAATCTTGTTGTAAGGATGAAACATGGTGTTGTTCGGGCCCATTCAGGATTATCTAGGATCTTCTCATATATGGTCTGGGCAATAGTAGGTTTTATTCTAACAATAGGACTGTATCAAAAAAGGGTCTCATTCAAGTTGATCAGCCCGATATACTCAGGACAATGCAAAAGTGGTGTCATCACTATTTTCTTTTCTTATAAAAATCTCAAAGAAGTTTTCCTTTTTTACATAGTGATAGAGAAAATGATGCTCTATTTTCTATGATATTCAATCACTCTTCAATTAATATCATTATAAAAAAGTTGTGGAAAAACTTATTTAGTTATGAAATGGCATGGAAGAATGAATGCTGAAAGGGTATTTTCTGAATAACTTTCGATAGAAACAAGTTAGAGAGCCGTGATTTTCATCGTTTAAGAAGAAAATGAAGATGTATTGAAACAATATATGATAGATTTTTTAAATAAGATTTTTGAAGTTATTATTCGCCAGAAAATTGCACTTGTAATTCGACTATACTACATATGATTAAATTTAAACATCTGAACCTTTCAGAGTTTATACGCGTTTATTTAATAGTTTGAATATACACTTGATGATTGAAAACTTCCTGTGAGCAACTCACGAGGAAACGTTTATTTTCAAAACAGAGCCTTTAAAAATCGCAAGAGAAAAAGATTAGAAGAGCCTACCGTACATAATTCGATGCATTTTCATTTCTTGTTTTCAACCATAAAAACTAAAGTTCTATCTTGTTTCTAGTGAAGTTTATTCACAAAATATTGACCCGCCTTCTTTCTGACATGACTATTAATGCTGCCGTAGCATTTTATAACCATACCGGTCTTTCCACAATTTTGTCTGGTAGTTCATCAACATTATATTAACACTTGAAGTGTACAAAGTTATCCTACCCTATAGGATAGGATGTGGCAACAGTGTGGAAAATTTTTTAATACAACTTACCGGGTACAACAAAAGCATATCCTTTACACCTCTATTTAGAGATGTCATCAGCAAGAAAATATCAGAGAAGTAACCGTCTGAATATTTGCAAATTTTATACTTTTAATTGACGCTTTACACAAATTTTTAGGTATATTTTCCGTCATTTTTCGAAAATTTCTTTAATTTCAAAAAGCCATCCACTTCTCCCAATTTTTATCGCTTTCCGGTACTCTTGTCTCTATTAATTGTTATGCGAACTATTTTATTCACCACCGAGAGCATATTCAGTGCAACAGAAGGAATTCTCAAAGGACGATAACAACAAAGTATAAGTATTGATAATAGACGACGATTTTCAAAAAAGTGAAACTTTTCAGAAAAGAAAAATGCCTTCGCAACTTATTCAAAAAAGTTTTCCAATTAGGAATAACTCAATTTATTATCTATCCATCTCAATCGCATAGAAAAGGGCATTAATTTTTTGAAAAACAAATACCGAAAGTTTTAAGATATTTAAAAATATACTAAAGTTATCTATTTTGCAAAACTGACACAATTATTTGTCGAGCACTCATAATAAAACCGAGCTATCTTCACTTAAGAATCCAATGTATATTAAAAAATGCCCGTCTTTACAGAACTATAGGCTTGCAGATTGTCCCAGTCTCCTAAAACTCGCAAATTTACAGCGAGGAGGGCATCACACCATCGTGCCCTCTCCTCAATAGCTACACTACTCATTCGGAGCACAACGTCAGAAATATGTCGTAGACTGTAGTAGAAAGAAATCTAGAAAAATTCGTCCGGCAAGATTCTGTACAATGGTACGAATTGCATTGTCATAACTTTCGATAAAACTTGAGTAGATGTTCAAACCGCTTGCTCTCTATACCTTGGCCATAATTAGACTTCGATGAGTCATGAAAAAGCTGAAAAGAATTCATTCTTTTGGGTCATTGTTCTCACGATATCGAATTTTCAAACTATGGTATGAGAAAACGGTAATTAAGTAATCGATGGTTGATGTCTTGAGGAATAATGAAACATTAAAAAGTGAAACACTTTCCATTCTATGGACTGTTTATTCGACTTATTCTGAAGTGAGTAATATATTAAGTTCTATTGATATTAATGCATGTATTCATTGTTCATGAATACCGAAATATACCTTAAACTCTCATCGTATTTCTGAGATCATTTCAATCTACAATGACCTTCCCAAAGAAAATCAGTGAAAATGATATAGATTTGTTTTTATCTCTGTTTGGATATAGTAGTTTTATTAGTTTAATGATATCATTATACAACAATATAAAAAAAGTACAAAAAAACGAAATTAGATTTAAAAGTTTTTCTTTTATTGATATTTAACAGAATTCATATGAAGTATTAAGTTGATTACTAACTTCCATTTCCGATGGTATCATCTGAAAATTACTTGTATTTTCTATTGGACGTGTTACTGACGATGAATGACGTCGTGGTGTAAATTCAATTGAAGTTCCTAAATAAACTGGATAAAATGGTTGAACAGAATTAATTTCAGTATTTTCATTTGAAGGATTAGCTTTTAATTTTTTCATATTTGAATAATCCATTTCATCTTCATGTGTCCATGTATAAACAATACTAGATGAATTTAACCGATATATACTTGGAGAATCTTGCAAAATAAAATGTATTGATTGAACAATAGTTTCATCTTCATTTGAACAATGACTTATTACTCCTGATAAAAGAAATAATCTTTGATTTGCTTGAAGATGTATTAAAAAATCTAATTGATCTTTATAAAATATTGCTTTATTATTTAATATCATTTTTAATTGTGAATCAGTTAAATTTAAAATTTTTCGATAATTATTTATAATCATATGAAATGCTATTTCATTATAAATTAAACGTGATATTTTTTCATCAGATAATAATTTATGTAATAAAATTGTATCAATTAAATATGTTTGAACAAGTCCACTACTAGCACAATATGTGTTATCCGATAAAGATTTTTCAGAAAATAAACTATCAATTCCTATTATATTTCCACATTGATAATAAATAGGTTTTGTATTATCTTTACATTGAACAATACCACGAACAATTAAATAAGCTGTTGTTACTCTTTGATGTTTTTCTAATAGAATAGAATCAGGTTGAAACCATTTACATTTATTTTCCATAAGAGATTTATATTGAACTTTTTCATTTGATGAAAGTAATTGAAAATATGATATTAAACTAAAAGGATCTTCAAGAGTTTTTTTTTGTTTTTCTAATATTTTTATATTTCCATATTCAAGAGAAAATAATTTTTTTTCAATTAATTCTAATATATGTAAATATTCATTTTCTTCTAACATACCAGTTTCATATAATTGAATAATTGCAATAGATTCATATTTTAAAAGCATTTGAGCACATCGTAATGTCATTTGAATAATCCAACATTGTCGATATGATTTTTGTAAATCAAGAATAATATTCATTGCATTTAATTGATACATTTTAACTTCTTCACATACTTCACTCATTATTCTATCATTTAAATTTGATAATTCAGGAAATTGTAATCGAATAGTATCCAATCGTGTTTTAGCAGAATGAAAACCTATATAACAAAAATCAATTCTTTCATTAATCAATAAATCGGATATAAAGGGTGTCCCAGAAATATTGAAACGATTTTAAAATTTATCGTTCTTGCATTTAACAAAACCAAAGCCTTTGAAACTTTAGCATATTATTGGACATCCTTTGTGCTACATAACTATAAAGTTTCGAATCTATAGCTTGTACTATAAATGAGAACGTGTAACAACATCGAGATATATTATTAAAATCTTGATTTGTTTGTAAAAGATACGCCATGAAAAGCTCTACAAAAATTATAATAACAATTTCCTATTAGCTTATCTTGATGGTTTCTGCTATACCCAAAATAAAAGCTCAATTCAGCAGTACTACTTCTTGCCGTATTGTGCGTAATAAAAAAAGGTTTAGAAGACTTTTTTCCTTTCCAATGCGAATTTGTTTATACAGTTTTTGTAGAGCTTTAGACGACGCATTTTTTGAAAAAAATATCAAGATTTTAATATTTTCTCGAGCTGAGATGCATGCAAAACAGAAAGATGTCCGAAATATTTTTTTTTATTATGTAGAGTATGATGAGAAGCAATATTATCATGTGGGTTCTTCATTTTGAGTCTGGCAGAAACTATTAACACAAATCAAGAGGAATGTGTTATTGGAATTTTTGTAATGCTTTTCATGGCGCATATGTTAAAAAAAAATTCGAGATTTTAACATATATTTAAGTCGAGGTATAAATGTTTTGCCAGACCCAAAATACAAGAAAATTGGAAAAAAAGTATATGTCGGTGTTGCTACAGATTCTCATCTATAATACAAGCTACAGATCTAAAATTTTGTAGCTTTTGTTAAACGCAATAACGATAGATTTTAAAATCGTTTCAGTATTTGTGGGACATCCTTTATCTCTTTTTTGCTTTTATTTTTCTTATCATATATTAATCCTTTATTTCTTGACAATAGTTCAGCAAAGGTAGTGTCATATAGAAGTGTAGAATAAATTAAACGTGACATATTCATTTTAAGGGAAGATTAGAGTTTTAACTCAAAAAATTTTCAGACTATGCCGAATACTTTTCATCAGCTCTTATTGTTTCTATGAATAATTTGTATACGCCATTGAGCTTAGTGATATGCATTTTCATTAAAATGTAATGGTCAGTACCAAGCATTATGGCATCCTACTGAATATTATGTTTAAATGAAAAATCATTATCGCTACAAACTATCTAATGTAACAAATTCAGAATCATAATGATATTGTTAATATATATGTCTTTTTTATAACACGGATCTATCGATCTCTGTATCTTTTATGAATAAAAAGTTATTCAAAAATTGTCGTTAATTGCTGTTTGACTGACTAATTTATTGTATATTTTTTGTTAATAATATAAATAAGATTTGTAATAACTTACTTAAAGTTAATTCAATAGTTTGAAAAATATGATCAAAAAATAATCGATTAGTCCATTGATTAATAAAATGAAAATAATTAAATTTAAGAAGTAATTGAAGAAAAATTGTTAAACGAAAATGTTTAAGAATTAATTTCCAATGAAGTTGAAATGAACATTTTTCTTTTGCTTGTTCAACAGATTTAATAAGAATATTAAGAGTTTTTCGACGAATCATACCCAAATACCATTGTTTTTCATAATCCATCGATATAGCTGTTAAAAAACGAATAGTTAATTCATTTCGAATATTTTTATTATGTTGTTCATTCATATATCTAATATCAATTGTAGGTAATATAATATCATCATGTGTTGAATATTTACGTTGTTCTGTTGGACTAGTTGTTATTGAATTTCTTCGATAAATAGTTGGAATTGTTTCTAATTCATGATTTTCATTATTGTTTAAATGAGAAATTTGTGGAGAATCTTCCTGTATTCTATTTGATAAATGTTGATGAAAATTTGTATGATTTTCTTCATCTAATTCTTCTAATAATTTATCAGGTAAATATTCATTTAACATTTTCCAATCAACATCAATAAATTTTTCATCTTGTTTCATGTTTGATAATTTCCATGATGTTTGTCGTCGCATATGTTCAAGTGCTTGTAAAAGAACTATTTGACTTTCTTTTGTACCTAAAATTATTAATAATTAATCAATAATTTAATTTATTAAAAAGAATTCATTATATATATACCATGATGTAAACCTAAAATTTTAACTAAAAATTTACTACTTGTTCCATTAATAATTAAAGTAAGTAATACAATCATTGATATATGAAATAAAAAACGATCACGTGTGACCATATCAATTTTTGTATCTAAACTAACAATTAAAACTAAAATAAGAGACATACTACCACGTAAACCACTCCAAATTAATATTATACAATCTTTCCATGATAAATATACACCTGTAAATTTAATTAATGGATATAAAATAATAACTGTTAATATTCGTCCAATATGAATTATAATATATAATACAATTGAAAATCCAAAATCTTTTGGTGATATACTTGTAGCTGTACCAATAAATGATCGAGCTAAAATAAGACCAGTTAAAGTAAAAATAAGAATATTAATAAAATAGGTAATAATTCGCCATGCACTAGCCATAGAAGGTTGAACATTACTACTAATACAATATTTGTATTTACTCATATATAAACCCATTGAAACAAGAGCAAGAACTGCTGAAACACCAAGCTCAACATCAGCTACATAAAAAATAAGATAAGATAAACCAATTGTACATGTTATTTCAACTTCAAGTTCATTATTAATTCGATTTAATACTATTACACTTATGAAACCACAAGCCAAACCAAATGCAGGACCACCTAAAAACATTTATTCAAAATATTTTATTGTCAACTATAAAAAGCAAGTCTAGAAGAATTTTTATTCTTTATTTATGTCATTACTTATCGATATCGATAAATAACTTAAATAAACGTTATTATCAAAGACGATAATAATGTTATACAACTAGTTCATTGCAATGAGGTCATCTTCTTTCCTCTCACTTTCTTCAACGTTTTTTTTATTCGTGATTTTTTGAATATTTATCAATAAAGATTTTTTTTTAATCGCAATAAGGTCTAACGTATGGATCTGACTGCGATAAAAGACAGGATAAAAATGCGAACGATACGTAATCTTCTAATACATTTAATATAACTTAGATGTTTTCATTAAAAAAAATATTAGTAATTAGGTCTGTTCAAACGTAACGCTGTTACGTTTTTTGACACAATTTTCTTCAAGTATCTCGAAAAGTTTAAGAGTTAGAAAGCTTATTTAAATCCCATTCGATACAGCATATCAAACTCTATTTATCAAATAAGAACGACTTTTTTTTGGTGAAATCTCGAGCGTCTAGAAAGATTTCATCATCTTGTAACATAGTTATATAGAAAGACCCTTTTTCTCCAGTGCCGTCGAAAAAAACTCTAATTTCTTGGAAAACTATTTCTCGAGGTGAAATGCTCCTAGAACGGGCGCTGTAGAGATTTCAACGGGCTTTTAAACAGTAAAAAAGAATTTTCTAAACCATCTTTGCTCAAATGAAAAATGCAAAAACAGACATAACCAATTTTAAGACACTTAGCATGCTCAGAATGATTTGATTTTTATAAGTGTTAGTCTTTTTCGTATGGATAGTCATTCTACACAAGAATGAGATTGATACATCGACACAGGAGCTCATAAGCGGTACCGTAAGTTGAGGACTGTATAAGAATCTCCAAGTTGCCATTAGCTATGGAAGTCAAAACTAAATAGGCTATTTTGTAGAGAATGAAATTCTGCATCGAATGGTATGCCTCTCGACAATTTTCAAAAATTTTAAAACCCTGTTTTCAATACAAATTTCTCGTTTTTTTTTAATAGAATAAATGTTAAATTTGTAATCAGTGTTAAAAATTGCATCTAGTAACTCATTCAGATCTGCCCAATTCGAAGAAAAATATTTTCAAAACGTCATCAGTGAAGTGTCGCGTTACCTGGACAAACCTCAACTGCTCATATATATATAATTGAATAGTTTATTTACCAATAGTATATTTGACAATATCTACAATAATACTTTTTGCACTATGATCTTTACCAATAATAATATTATAAAAAATAAGAAAAATAACAAATGCAGAACCATCATTTAATAGTGATTCCGAATCAATTAATGATGCTAAAGATTTACTTGCACCAGAATCATGTAATAAAGCAACAACAGCTATTGGATCGGTTGCGCTTAATATACTTCCAAACATAAGACCAACTAACCATGACCAATTATATGGAAATATATAAATTCCACATATTGCAATAATTGCAATAGATATAAATACACCAGGACCAGCTAAAAGAATTGCTGGTAATAATTGTTGTTTTATAACATGAAAATGACCATTAAATGATGAATCAAATATTAATAATGGTAAAAAAATATAATACATTAAATGAGGATTTATTTCACTTAATTGTATTTCACCTAATAAAAAATCATTATTTAGATTTTTTACTTGTGTTATAATAATACCAATTAAAAATCCAATTAGAAGAACAGTAACCGTAAATGGAAGTGGAATTTTATTTTTTAAAATTTTTGAAAATATTATTTTACTTAAACATGATGAAAGAACGGAAAATGATAAAAATAAAATAACTGCACCAGGTTTTGATTCGTGACCATCATGAGTACCATTTGTTGAATTCGTTTCGATAGCCATCTAAAAAAAAGAGAATTACTTACATCAATATTTTTATAAACTATCGAATAATTTTAGGATATTTTATCATTTTTACTGTATATTCGGTACATATTTTCGTCTTTAATATGATTTGCAAAACGTCATAAAATAAACGATCAAACTAATTATATAATGTTTACAATAATATTATCATAAGAAGAAATAACATAACTGCATAATATGTTACTTAAAAAATCGATCTATATATTAAAATTTCATATAAATAAATTCAATCAAAAATCGTTTTGTGTAGATATAAACTAATGGCTGTCGATGTGCACTAAACATCATATATTTATTTACTTTTAAAAATATTTTATAGCATAGATTTAAATAATCTTAGGATATTATGACAAAAGCTACCATTCTCGTGATATAAATATGTATTAAAATCGATCATGCATGACAATAATATGCTTTATCGCATATACGTAATATATATAATACGAAATAATAATTTACACCATATTCTGCTTGTCAATCAAATATAAATAAACACAAAATAAAAACTAATAATATTATTTTTCAACTAGATCTTTTATTTAGCAAACAATTGTTTTATTTAATAAAATATAAATATTACTTTTAATAAGATATTATAATCATATGTAGAAATATGAAAAATAAAAGAAAAATATACATTTATCCATAAGTTTTTTTTTTAGATTATCTGAATTTATTAAAGCAATTCATTGATTATACAAGTATTTAATAATAATAACTCCGTTAACATTTGGTGAAATTATCAAACTGAAGTTTGCAAGTTCTATTAATAGTTTAATCAATATAAAGCGTACTATTCCCTTTCTTGCAATGTTTTTTTTTCTGTTTAATAAAATGTATGTTAGTTAGCAGACAATATCACTCACTCTAAGATATATTTATATAATAACTTGAATTTATATTGTCCTTCTGAGTATATTTTCACTATCTTTTCACTGAAGTTAATCTCGCTTATATTCTTTATAAAGAAATGCTAAAATACTGTACAATTTTTATTAATTGTAAAACGATAAAAAAACAAAAATTAATGCAGTTCTTTTATAATTTATGATGTATTATAATAGAGTTTTCAGATTACTCTTAATCGAATAATTAAAGATACCTGCTAACTATTCACATGATATTGGCTTTGAAAAATCAAACTATTGAAAAAGGAATTTGATAAACGTTTATATATAAGATATTTGAGCTAGACTATTCTCTTGTACAGTTAATAGTGGTAGTACAATGGAATAATGAGTGTAATAGAATAAATAGCTGCATTCTATATTTTATTTTTTCATCATGTGATGCATTGTATTAAAAAATAGAATATACTACAAGATGAAATGTGAAAAGCTCTATGGTTCATAATGCATAGCTAATTTTATATTTGTATCATTGATTTTTAACATAGGGAAAATTCTATGTAACCAATCTTTGGCATAGGATGGATGAATTCGTTTCTTAGTCTAGCTATTATATAAATGATAATTTTTAGCTTTATTTTCGTGCATATTATTGACAATAGTATTCCACACATAATAATCCAAAATACTGAATTCAAAACTGTTTAACAGTAATAAGTGATTGGTAATGGCTATCAGAACCCTCAGAAATTGTTCTCAGAACTAAGTGTGTTGAAATCGCATGAAATTTTTAGGATATGTTACATGTGTAGTGACGAAGCTATGATAAAATTTTCAGTTCTATATCATATGACTCGAAGAAGATATGCTCCAAACAAAGGTTAAAAGTAGTTCATTTTTGAGCGATCAGATGTTGACCTTACGAAAAAGTCTTTATTTTTCAATGCATAACTAATACGTTTTTTTTCTTATTTAATACCTAAAATATTTTATTAAAGAAAGTAAAATATATCATGAGATATAGGGTGAAAAGCTTCACGATTTATCGAAATCAGTTTATCTTAATCGTGTACTTTACGTTTTCAAAATAAAGCAAAATTCTGTATCGACAATTTTACATCGCTAAAATTTGATTGCTCAAAATTTTGATCATTTTGAGAGAAAAGAAGTGCAGTTATTTAAAAAAAATGGTTTTATATGTATTGTCGAGCGTTTCACTCTATGTCTTGTGGTGTATCTTATTTTTTTTTAATACAACATATTAAGCGAATAAAAATTGAAATGCAGAGCAGGACTATTATGTTTCACGCGACTGATATTTTATTAAGAAATTATATCAGTAGTAATATTTCAAACAAATAATATAAAAATTACATATTGATTGTAACAGAATATTATTATATCCATAATTCTCAAGATATTTTCTCATTTGAGTATTTAAATTTGGTTAAATTTTATGATCATAAGGAATATGATATATAATGATATAAAAAAAATGATTTTTGACGAGAATTTCAGAAATCTATTTCATGTTGGAAAAAGAATAGAACGATGTTGATTCTATATGACGTCATCAATGTTAAAGAGCATAATGGGCACGGAAAAAAAATGAAAACTTCGTTTTATGAAATAGAAACATCTAGCATGTCAAGTATTTGAATGCCAGTTGGTATGAAACTGATAGAGAGATTAATTTGATTGTAACTTCTTTTTAAAATGCATTTTTCTCATGTACAATTTCGATACAACAAAAGAAATCTTTTTTTCGTTTGTCGCATGCACGTTGAAAGTTTATTGACATTCACTCATGTTCTTAAGTCACGTATGAGGAAAAAAATATAACATATTTCTGCTGTATTTTGTCGTTTTCTTTCACGTTGTCATTCTCAACATACATTATATTTATTAGAATATTTGATAAATGGCGACATTAACTGGTAAAGCACGATGTATTATATGCGGCAAAGAAAAGAGTACATTTAGATGTGAAGGTTGCTTACAAACCTTTTGTTATGATCATGTTGAAGATCATCGACAACAATTGAATAAACAATTCGAAGAGATTGAAGTTTCTCGTGATATCTTTCGACAAACACTTACAGAATTAACAAGGAAACCAGAGAAACATCCATTAATAAAACAAATTGATCAATGGGAACATGACTCAATTAATAAAATTCAACAGACAGCTAAAGAAGCTAGAAAATTATTACTAAAATATACTGCTGAACATTTTACTAATATTGAAAATAAACTAAACAAGCTGACTAATCAACTGCGAAAAAGTCGACAAGAAAATGATTTTTTTGAAACAGATCTTCAACATTGGTCCAAAGAATTGGAAAAATTACAAGACATACTTAACGATCCATCAAATATTACAGTAAAACAAAGTTCAATACCATTAGTAAACAAAATTTTTGTTGATGTATCTCGTAAGTATTCATGTCATATAAAGACAAAGAGGAATAGGAAATACATTATAAAAGATAATTATATCTATATGGAAGGTATTAGATTAATTAAGAAAACATGTTGAGTCTATATCAGTAGTGACTCGACCGTTAGACAATATAGAATGGCTTTAAAATAACAGCAGATTGCTAGTCATTTGTTTTTGGTCTTTTTCTATATGTAAAATATAGTTTAATTAATATTATTGTACAGAGAAAGTACATATTAATATAGAACAGAAACATTTCATTCCCATCTCGAATATTTCAAACCAACCAACAAAATCTTTCGGCTAAGAAACATTTAAAATGAAAAAAAACTCTATTTAACATATCACTCTTTTAAGGAAGAGAATTGAATTGAAAGAATTTTCTCAACAGTTATAATACTAAGGGATTCACTTTTATTAATATCAATCAAAGACATGCTTTTTCTATAAGCGCAATTAATTAAAATTTTCTAAAATTAAACTTTCAGTTCATAAAAACTAATTACATATTGTGCCGTGAGTACTATCGTAGAAAACGAATCCTTTTAGATTTTTCGAAAAGTGTGTAATTCTATATCATTTCTTTTCAAAAACTAAAGAGTTCTTTATATCAAAAGTTAAAAAATAATCATAATTTTAAGAAACTTTTTCATTTCTATAAATCGAGTAAATAGAAATAAATATTAATTTCAACACATTTTATTCATCATTGTATGTAAAAAGAAATTGGCTTGATTACTAATGGTACTATCTAACTGAAACAAAAATAACATATCTTAAACATCGGAAGCAGATTTATTAGTTAGATATTAATAAAAAATAAAATACATTTATCTACAATATTTTATCTCCATATCTACACTCCGAATATTGTTGTTTTGATATTTGGCATTATCTGAAAAAATTAGTAATTTTATTCTGAAAATGTTTTTATCTTGTTTACAGAATGATTAAACTTTAAACATAGATAGTGATTAATAAAATAAAATTTCGATTGAAATGTGATAAATAAGAATTTTATATATCTCTATCTTGAGCTAATATCGTTTTTAACTCAGTTCCGATTTAAACTTTACCTAGTCGAAATTTTCGAAAAAGCCACGAAAGATTGAACTCATAATTCAAGAATATGAAAGTGAGTGACGTACTATAAAAAAAAATATTAGTTTTAACAGTTTCATATCTACAAAATGGTATATTTATTCGTTCTTCTTGAAAAATTTCTTTAGAATAATGGTGAAATTTTCAAAAACAGTAAATGATTATTTCTTATTATTGGAGGATATTTATACATTAATCCATAGTTGACTAAGAAATAGAGTAATTAGTAAATCCTATTGATGGATTTATTTACATTCACAGTATGATGAATTCTGACGAATGAAATTTATGTTGAAAAGTAAGGTCTTTTTTTGTTTCGATCGTTTCAATACCAAAATACCAATTGGATATGACTTATATGTACAGCATGTTTCAAAAGACCATTTCTCCAAAGCAAATTTGTAAAATTTCATTATGTATCAGATTTATTCAACTAATATTTTTCAAATGATAGGTATCAGTGTAGATATTTTATTTGCACGAACAAACTTCACAAATACGATGCAAATTTAATATTTTTCGATTTGACGAAGAATCATTTCACAGTGTTTTTATTTCTAGTGTTTTAATTTCTTTCGTTCTGTTTTTGTGATATTTGTATTGATCCAATCTTATTCAATTGCTTATATGCATCTATTGTGATATGCTAATACAAAATTAAGTCTAATAATGATAAGTTCGATGATTATGAAGTTCATAAGTTTTCTCTAGTTTTTAAAATAATGTCTGATGAATAGAAGAGGTAAAATGGTCTCCTGAACTCTATGATCATTGAATTTGATATTATTATGTTTATTTTTATAGTGATATATCATAACATATGCATATAAACGATCGAGTAAGATATAATTGACACAAATGTCATAAAATCTCAAGAATTTAAAACATTATAAGTGAAGCATTGTAGTGGAATTCTGTAAATTTATCTTCTTAACGGTCTTCTGAAACGCACTATATATATTATTGTAGGTTCAGTACATATGTCGGGTATAGATATTAATACAAGATGGACACAAGATGGTATCACAATAGCTGGTGGAAATGGAGAAGGCAACGGAATTAATCAACTCTATTCCCCGTATGGTCTATATGTTGACGATGATGAAACTGTCTATATTACCGACAAATTGAATCATCGTGTTGTAGAATGGAAGAGTGGTGCCACGTATGGCCAAATTGTTGCTGGTGGAAATGGCCAAGGAAACCAAAATGATCAGATGGATAACCCACTAGATGTGATAGTTGACAAAGAGAATGATTCTCTTCTCATTTGTGACTATAACAATCGGCGAGTAGTACGATGGCCTCGTCGAAACAGTGAAAGTATAGACATAATTATCTCAGACAGCACATACTATAGTTTAACAATGGATAATAATGGATATATCTATGTTTCTGATCAGAGTAAAAATGAAGTGAGAAGATGGAAAATAGGAGATACTACGGGAACAGTAGTAGCGGGTGGCAACGGACGAGGTAACCATCTCGATCAACTAAATTGTCCGACCTACGTCGTCGTTGGTCAGGATCACTCAGTGTATGTATCGGACCACGACAATCATCGTGTAATGAAATGGTTGAAAGATGCGAAAGAAGGTATTGTCGTTGCTGGTGGTCAAGGTAATGGGACTCACCTGACACAGTTGTCGTCTCCTGGTGGAATAGCTGTTGATCAGTCAGGCACTGTCTATGTGGCAGACTGCGGCAACCACCGAATAATGCGATGGCCCGAAGGAGCAACACAAGGTGCTGTCATTATTGGTGGAAATGGAGAAGGAAAAGGAGCAAATCAATTTTGTGATCCTTGGGGTTTGTCATTTGATCGACAGGGAAATCTATATGTTGTTGATTGTAATAATCATCGAGTGCAAAAATTCAATGTTGATCGAAGTTTGAGTTCATAATTGCTGGAAGTCAATATTCATATACTGTTACTTTCTTTCGCATCTTTATTTTTCTCTCAACTAACGAATGTAATAATGAATTTTTCCAGCGTTCATAACTATTAATTGAAGAAAAAAATTTTACTTTATCAATAATTGAATTCTTAATAGAAAACAAGATAAATGCTATTTTTTTCAATTCTTCACATCTTATTCATTGTTGTAATTCTATCTTCTAACATTTCTTGATAGTTATGTTAAGGATATTCATTTAGTTAAGAGCGTATCAACATTTAATGAGTCCGAAGTTTTTTGAATGTGAGCTTTTGTTATTCGATCTAACGCTGCTGTCTGGTAAAGTTATTAGATCATCATCATTCAATAGTCTTTCAGAAGAATTTAAGATATGAAAATCAAAAAGTTAATCAAGAAAAATTATATGAAAAATAATATATAATTTTTATCAGTTGTAATGAAGATTTGTATATTAGAAGTTGTTAGTAATCATCTACTATACTTCTATTTACAATAATTAGCTAATTTACATAACAAATGATTGTTGTATATATTCCATAGATCATGCATGTAATGCATTCCATGGAATAAACAGCAAGTTTTATGGTCTGACACTAGACTATGCATTTGTGCATTGTAAAAAAAAGACCTCATACAATATTCTCTCGTTCTATTAAGCTAATAGAATGTTTTTGGAAAGAAAGATTGAACCATTTCAGAGACGAAAAAATCTCTAATACAGAGTTCAATAAAAAAAATATACATTACGATTTTTCTTTGGTGTTGAAGTGATATAAAATGTTGACATTTATTTTAACGAATATATCTGTAACCGATTATCATTGACAAATATCATAATAAATATAATATGTACCAGCAGAATTTCTGTGTTGTACTAGCAGGTATGATGATTCAATGAAATACTTAATATATGAAAAGATCTAATCGAAGACTGTCACATTAAATGATTACAAAAAATTCAAACAACAGATAGAAGCTCAGAGATATTGTATTATTCTTTTCAAATAAGAAATTTAACATTTAACTGCAACTGAGAACAAACAGTAATATCTTTCCATTAGTGGTAGGATAATTATTTCATGAGTATAGTAGAGTTTATATCAACTCTATTTGTATGGAATAAGACTTTCTGACCTAGTCGATCTTAGTATCTTGATCTCAAAAATCAATATCAAAACGTTTCAAAATGATGTCGTGATATTTCTTGATCATTAATTTCATGAATATTTTTAGTTTAAAGCAGATTTTTAGAATTTCCTCATTCTAAATGATAGAAAGTTAAACTTTCAGAGTGGATAATAAATCAATCAGACGATCATTTAATATTAAACAAAGTCTTTTTTTTCTGACGTTTGATTTACCTTTAATAGTATCCTAGAAAAGTCGCCTTATTTGAGATTTTGAAAGCTTAGTTTCTATGATAGAGAATATGATGTAATCATCGATATTGTATGTCTTAGAATCATCTTGGAAAGTATTATACAATTATGAAGTTTTGAAAAATTTAAAAATAGAAGCTAATCACTAGCTAAAAGGAATTCTGCAGAAAAAATTTCACTTTTTTCCTAAGTTTTGGATTATCCATAGAGAATATTGAAGATTCGACGAGGTGAACTACATTTATTCATAGTCTATTCAAACTAAACTAAAAAAAAAAAAATTATATTTCAACGTTGATGGTACACTCTTAAGATTGATAGGCTTTCAATGATAGTTCTACTGGAATTTTCGGAAGTTCAAAGGCATTGTTTATTGAAGTAAATGTTTCTGTTATAACCTGCGGCAAGAATATCCCAACTATAAGGTTTTCCTCTGATCGAAATCTTCAATATTATAAGAAGATAGACCTAAAATTTAGGAAAAAGTGAAAGTCTATTTTGAAAACCTGCTGGACGATCGAATTTTATCTTAAACTTTTTCAATTCTTATAACTGAATAGTGTTTAAAGAAAATTCTAGTACATACAATAATGGTAATTACATTTTGTTTTTTATCATAGAAATTAAGCTTCCAAAATTCCAAATAAGGTGACTTTTCTAGAAAAATATTATATCCAAAGCAAACATTAGAGAAAAAATTTTCGATTTAATATGAAATGATTGTTTCAATGTGTCATATTAATTCAGAAATTTTCAGCTTGCTACTATTTAGAATTAGGAAAATCTAAAAATCTGTTTTGGACTAGGAATATTTTTAGAATAGACAATCAAAAACTATTGCGACATAATTTTGAAACATTTAGAAGTCTTTTTTCAGATTAGGATATCATGGTTGACTAGTTGAAAAAGTTTCATTCAAATCACATGAAGTCGATATAAAGTCTGATACATTCTCGAAGGAATGACTCGATAATGGATCACAGTTCAATATCATTAAAACGTACATCCACAAAATAATAAGTAAAATTATCTTTTCGTGATATTTTAACAAAATTCTTACTTTTTCTTGTTAATCATCAATTAAATAAACTAAGTCGATAAAGTATTCAATTTTATTTGATCAGAATCTCCAGATAATAGTAAATGAATGTTTGCTTCATATTAA
The DNA here is from genome assembly GCA_022393335.1 of Macrotrachela quadricornifera. Classification (NCBI taxonomy): domain Eukaryota; kingdom Metazoa; phylum Rotifera; class Eurotatoria; order Philodinida; family Philodinidae; genus Macrotrachela; species Macrotrachela quadricornifera. The sequence goes on along the minus strand of JAJEKB010009617.1, from coordinate 8,837 downwards.
GACAAATGTTCTTTGAATAAACAATACAAGAATAGTTATCAGTTATATATTTATAGTTTTACATTTAACGTTTGATAAATTGAGGAAAAAAACAAATAATTACAATGTAAAATGATAAATCCATTAGAGTAGTTGTTGAGTAATATTTCAACACTTTTGTTTGCTTCTTCTAATAAATACAACAATGGGAATACTTTCTTTTATTGTTTTGAAACATTTTATATTTTTAAAAGTATTCAACTTAACATAGATCGTATCAATTTTAAAGCTTAACAATTAAGATCAATATAAATTAATGCTCATTTTAGAGTTATATAAATAGCTGTAAGCAGTTTTTGGATAGCTTTAAAACCAGAAAAGAGAAACATCTCGAGTTCTCAGCACCGTCTAGAGTCAATATTTCACTATTTTTTGTTTTACAAAATTGACAAAAAATCTTAGTTGCTTTTATCTCTGAATGTATTATGAGTCTTAATGATGACCTGAATCTACTTTGAAAGCAATATGCTTTTTTCAATTGCAATACAATTGGAAGATAGCCTGTTTTTTTCTCTGATTGATCAATGTAAGATTCGATTGAATATAGCAAGGATTTTCTAGTATACAATTTTAGTCAGCTTTTTCTTTGTTAGAGTGATTCATTCAAATTTGAAGTTTTTCTATGCTAAAAACGTTGTCAAAAATCGTACATTGAATTTATTTTGATGATAATCAATTGAATTTTTGGAAAATTCTCTCAAGTTCTTTTTCTAGTTTTTAAGTTTTCTATAGCAAAACTTTTTCAATTAAAAAAGGAATTCAATAATATTCATGTAACTTCTTCATAGGAAGTCGTTCATCATCAGCATCATCTGTACAATGAGAATTATAATCCTCGTTATCATGATCAATCAGTAGTTCTGCAATGTCTTCAAGATAAACGTAGTCTTCTTCAGGTCGTCTCTCATCTTGTTTGACATAACTGATCTAATTGGTTGATCCTGTCTGTCGTAAGGCATAAATTCATCCTTATACCAATTTGCTTACTTCAGTCAAAGCCGACTTTATGTTGCTATCATATGTTTACGCTTCCATATGACGGGCTTCTATTATTGAAATTCACAACGACTTTCTAAAGTTATATTGTTTTACATTGTTTTCTTGCTGCTCTAAGTTACTCCCTCGTTGTCTTCTTAAAGTGAATGTAAAACTTATCATATTGGTTAAAAATGATAAAAAAAACAACAACAAAAATCGATGCCCACATATTAATTTAACTTTACAACAGGTCAGTTTGAAAATAATTGGATTTGAAAGAAACGACTTTTTAATTTGTGCATTTACTCGACTGTATTATTGGTAAAATGAAATCATAATGACCTAAATTGTTTTCAAAGACATAGTTATACGACAGACTATCAATTGAATTCAGTGAAAATATTGTTTCATTAGCAAAATAAACTCATCGTACAATTTTTAATGATATTCATGTTACAGAAAAAAAACCTCAGGAAACAATAAATCATGTTATGCAGCCAAAAGTGACTAAAAATAAACATCCGGCAACATATGTTAGTTATTTACAATTAAATAAATTTTGATGAGTAATCATTAAAAGATAATCTTTGTATCTTTTTTAAACTCAAGCAGCTATTGATCTCGGTTTTGCGTTGATCAATACAATAGAAGAGAAACTATCTCAAAATTATGTTAAAATAACTAAAATATATTGTTTTTAAAGTCGATTAAAGTCATTGCTAAAAGTCCTGATGTCTTCAAAGAGGAAAACAATTAAATCTTTTAATGAAGTTTGTAAAAAGACTGAACAATGTCGATTCTAGATAGTGCTGAGAATTCAAGCTTTTTCTCTCTTATTGGTTCAAAGTTATTCAAAAAATACTTGCCACTATTTAACTCTAAAATTGACATTAATAAGTAGCAAACAACTCGAACAAACTCATTTAAATTTGACAATTGGTTAGACTTGGTGAACTTGAATAGACGCATATAATGACGTATGTAGACAGTTAATGAAAGGAAAACTTACGCAGAAAAAAACAACTTGTACATTGAAAGGCAATAGACTGTTAAAAAACATCATTTAATTCTTTATTGTTATTTAATTTTTGTTTATATGTATTTTAAAAAAAAAGATGAGAAAAGTTTCATCAATCTAGTTTATAAAATAAAATAATTCTATGACTCTAATCTAAATTTTTAATGTTGATCATATAATGGGTAATACTCTTTTAATTTCCAGAGCCTTCTGTATCACTTGTTCACCTGATAATGTGCATTGTAATGTCTCTATTGTTATTCTTTTTAATTGATGACAAACATCAAGCAAAATTTTCCATTTATTCCAATCTAAAACTTTGTTAACATTATAGCTATTAGTAATAAGATGAATGTATTGAATATTCTGCATAAATTGGATAAAATGAATTGTTGATAGTAAGAAACATAATTTATTGTTTTGGAAACATTCCTTCATCGAAGGTAAGGGAAAATGACCCATATAAAGCAAAAAATATTTAACATTAAGATCCTTCGTATATATTTTTTGTGGTAGATAGTGTGTACAAAGTATTCCCGCACAATGAAGTTCAAGTCGCCTGATTGATTTATGAAGTTGCAAAACATCTATCAATATATTCAAGCTAACTTCATTATCATACAAAAGTGAAAGACGATTTAACTTTGGAAAAAATTTTGTATAGTTGCTTATCTGATTTATATCTTCAGGATTGAGTAGAGTAAGTGAGTTTACATTAGTTAGAGTAGTAAAAGGTAAATTTAAATTTGACCAAACTCGAGCTGCTTTAATATATAAAGAAACGATTTGTTCAATATCGATTTTTCGAAGAACCATATTAATAAATGCTTTAGAAGGTTCAGAAATCTGTACTTTTGTGTGATGCTTACGTAATGAAGGAAGAATATTATCAGAAAAAGTATTGATAGCATCATTTAATGAAAGATATTTAGCTATTTCAAGAACCAATTCCCAACAAAGACCAGTCTTCGTAACGAAGTCAAATGACTAAAATGTAATCAATGAAAATATATAATTTTTTTTGTCTTTTTTCCTGTCTTACAAAGACTTACTAGGCCTTGTTCGTTATCATCGCATTCTTCTTTAAAGATAAGCAATTCATTTAATACTTTTTCACGACTAGATTTTTCTTGAGAACGCGTTAAAATATCGCCTTTTAACAATAATTTAAATTGATATTCGGATTTTGATGTCCAACCTTTTTCTTTTGCGGATCTTCGCATAATACCAATAAGCATAGGACATTGTTCTATGACATCACTGTTAAACAGTTGAATAGAAAATATATCTTCCCAGATGTTTATTAATCTATTTAAAAAATAATTATCCATTCAATAAAATAATATCAAAATAAATCAAGATATAAGTATCATTGCTTACTTATATTTGTTCAATTCTGATGTGATATCCCATGGCCAAACAATATAATTTTCAAGTAAATAGTCAATTATAACCTCTGAGCAGAATATAGTCTCGCAAAATATGTTATTTAACATGCTGGTATCATTATGAATATACACGAGAACTGGACGTCGCTGAAATTAAGTAAACTCATGTATTTATATCAGAATCAATTTGAACAAACTTCTTTAACATCTCTTGAACTAAAAGCTGCTTCACAAGCGGCTGAAAGAGAACCAGTGAAAAATGCCACACAAGCATTATAACGTTTTTGAAAACATGCATAAAAAGATTCAATACCGCAAATTTCATCAACACAGTCATCAGGAACTTTGAATAAAACAACAATAAATAACTTATTCTTTGTATTACAATAAATTTAAAACAGCTTACATGGAGGAGAATTTTTGAATTTATCGTCATTTTCATAGATTTCATCATCACTGATTTCTGGATCAGTATCCTATAGAGAAAAACAGATCAAAAAGACTGTGCTATTTCGATTTTGAACGAATTTATTAGCCCTTTATTCTCAGTGATTGATGAAATAAATATTTGCAGATAGATTGCAAAAAATTAATAAAACATGAAATTTAACAACTTTAAGACTCATTTTTGTAGTCGTATTCAAAGCTATTGATTTGTGAAAAGAATGTTTCCTTTCATTGCTTGGTCGTTTCAATATGAACCATATAAAGTCCACAATTTTGAAAGAATTCTGAATAGTGAGTTTTCTCTATCTACGAGTAATAGAGGCTGATGATGAGGGGGTATTGCGTGCTACGTATTGATAAATATGTCTACTAGTCAATCGAATGAATTTCCAACGTTTCATAACAGTCTGATTAATAAGAGATAGTAAGGCATAAGATAGACTCTGAAACTACTATTGATAGAATAGATGGGAATGAGGAGCATTGTCAAATATCTTTTAAAATCTTTGTCATATTGGAAGATGCAATAATTTTTACTATAGTTTAAATATCTACATCAATTCTTTTATTATTCAATGAAAACTAGGTGTCCTTTTAAAAATATATACCAAAAGTATTTGTGTTTTTTTCAAGTAGTTTCCGTCAGGGCTCCGCGTGGGATGGGATGGGACAAACTTTTTGTCCCATGGGCCAATGCAGCTTATCCCATCCCATCCCATGGGATTCGCTAAAAAATAATTTCTATCCCATCCCATCCTATGGGATTCATGATCAGTCCCATCCCATCCCATGGGATCCCATGGGATCTGACACACCATAACAAAACTCTAATGAAAAACAAATTTATTTCTGAAATATGGCTTATTAAATCATATAATCATTATCATTTATTTCACATTTTTATGATAGTCTGTTTTTATAAATATAAAATAAGTTACTTCATAATTTTCTCTGTACAATAATATCCTCTTGAAATATAAAAAAAAGAAAATAACGAAACAACAATACTATTATCAACAAAAGCGATAAGTAATTAAATATGCAAATACAAAAGATAAAAAAAGAATATGAAATAACTCATTTAATTTTTTCCATTACTCGAATAAATAGTATATTGTCTAAATGTTTTGGATCTAAACTAATTCTTTGTTCGTTTAAAACAACACCTGCCGCACTAAACTGCCGCTCTACGGTGGTAGAAGTAGCGGGAACAGAATGAATGATTAGCCAATACAAAAAAACAGCGAAAATATTATTTGTTTACGGATTGTCAAATGCGCTCTCTATACAGAATAATCCTTTATTAAAAATACAATCGTATATCCCATGGGTGGCGAGACTTATCCCATCCCATCCCATGGAAGTGGCCATCGATCCCATCCCATCCCATGGGACAAAAGGTTTTGTGCAAAGTGTCCCATGGGATGGGGTGGGATGGGATGGGATTATCCCATCCCACGCGGAGCCCTGGTTTCCATCTACCAAGCGTTTCTTTTATCAAATGAATAGAATAGAATAGAGTAAATTTCGGTCTTGTTTACTCCATACTGTTATAAAAAAAGAAAAAACCAATAGGATTTTCTATATTGTCCAACCTTCTTTCTTTAACCATGGTTTCTGAGATGAACAATATAGCCTTTCTAAAAGATAGTGTTCGATCGATTTACCTGAACCATTGACATATTGAGGAAGGGAGACTAGCAATCTATTTCTTAACGTTATTTTATTATTTGTTCTTTTGGAATCGTTGTTTGGGTAAAGCGTTAAGACATTATATTAAGACTTACCGGCACGAAATCTTCTTCACTTGTCATCATTGATAGAGTTTTTTGAAAATGCTAAAATCTAAACTTACATAACTAATGTGAAGAATAATGATGTGATCAGTGAAATTTTTACTGATTATATTATATATCAACATAATGGGAAAAAACCAATTTTTTTTCTTTCTACGTCAGCGCCCGTGTAATGTTTTTATATGAAAATATTAATCTTCATCACTATCAGCAACCAATACGAGAACGACAACTAAAACATGTTTTTTTTTCGTTTCTTTCCAACTTTCATTCTTAACTACTCCAAGTAAATCGACTGCGTTTTCATATACATGTTTACCAAGAACACTGGATGACGTAAATGAATTACACAGTAGTTCAAAAATATGAATAAAAATTAATTTCGTTTTATTTAACTGGGTCTACTTTGAAAGTGAGGGTAAAAGACACACAGGTGGACTCTCTGAGTGAGGGTGAGGGCAAAATACAGATACAGGGTGTCGACTAGTTAAGGGTGGTAGTGAAACACAGACGCACGCAAAAGACAGGAGAACGGTGTCGCACTGCCTATAAGCGAAGCCGAAAACATTGACAGAGCTTTTTATCTGATAGGTCCTAGTAGATCGTATAGAATCTACTAGAGCTTACTAGGATCTACCAGAGTCTAGTAGGGTTCAGTAGGGTCTACTAGATTCTACTAGGGTCTATCAGAGTCTACAATAGACCCTGGTAAATAAATCTTGTTTAGAATATATAAAAGTTTTGAATTATTTTGTAATTCAAAAGCGTCATAGACTCGCCATGAAACAAAATAAGACATAAATGGTGAAGAATAGTACATGAAACGAAGAAACAAAAAACACTATATGAATGGAAAGGAGAAAAAATGTCTCTAAAAGTGATGCATAGCAGAGGAGAGAGAGAAACAGTAGCGAGGACACTCGTCATCGCTAACAGTTTCCTAATTCGTATATAATGCCTAGATAGGCTATAACAAGCTAAACAGATAGATAAAATAATGTATAAATGACACCAGGAATGGTTTAATTCTTGAACTACTGTCACTGCCAAAGTTGGATATGCATAGATTGATAGAAAAATTAGAAAGCCATTAGTGTTACAGTCTCGCATTCAAATCTCTCAGAGGTTTCAACATGTGTTGATTTCAAAATATGATACATCTCTTCTTCTCGTATAGACTTGTGTCTTTCAACGTTCTCTATTGATTGTTGGAAAGCATAAATCCGTAGCTGTTTCAGTTTGTGAGTTATTTAAAAATATGTCAAGTACATTATATTTGTAAACAAACTATATTATACGAGATATGACTAGCTGATAAAAATAATCTTGTTAAATATTGCGAGAATTTAGATAATTCTAATACAATATACTAAATTAATAAATGATTTATTCTTTTCTTTCACAAAGAAATCGTAATCAAATCTTATATAACAAGTAAGATTACTAGTAATAGGCACTCATTGAATACATGTCCTTTATGTGCAATACAAAGGCAAAGAAATTATCACCGATATGACCTAATTTGAAAAATGTTTAGAACATAAAAGATAATAATAAATAGTTTCAACCATTGATATATCTATTTCTAACAAATATATATCAACAGCATAAACATTACTATTGGTAAGATGTAATTGCACACATTTTTAAAGTGAAAACATATTCTTGTTTCTTAGAAATGTATATTATCTGTTACAATCATAACTTCTCCTTGACGAACATGAACATAAATATTAGTTTCAAACTCTATAGCTTAATTTCAAAGTTTAAAACGAAATTTTAAATTTAAAGTTTATTCAAACTTAAATTAATATTGAGCATCCATAATGAGTTTAAAATAGAGCCTGCTACATATGAATCTTTTCAATTTTCGACTTGTTTAATGCAATTTGTAGGTTTTGCTTTTTATACATCTATTCAATTTTTTATCATGAATTTATTATAATTTGTAGAGTTCACTAAGTTACACAGAAAGTATTTGTTGTAAGTGCTTTTGATTAGTTTTTTGTTCAAAATTCGACTAGCATATTTTATGTCATTCATAACGTGAAATCTAATATCAAATGAACAATAATAAACTAATTGATATACTCCAGCATTTATTTGCCATAGAGAACGATATCAAAAATGTGGTTCATTTCGATTTCATGAACATTCACAACGCTATTGTGAATTAAACCAAACTTGTATCATCGTTGATACCGATACATGAAGGTATCACACTACGTGCAAATACACAAATTATAAAAACTTTAAATCGCAACCGAAAGAATTTTCTTAGTAGGATAAATAAATAATGTGTCGTTGAAATTAATCGAGATAAAATTTAGTTAAGACTTTCACATCATTTTTAAGATGTTACTCTTTTAGTTTGTTTCTATATTAGTCATCCTTGCTTATGCAATCGTAATGTTACTACTTCAATAATAGACAATCAGTTCATTTATTTAAGATCATTAGAAAATATTGGACTCTCTCTCATAAACATAAAATACTCCAGCTTATTTTTACATTCACGATTCTCGCTCCACCTATAGCCGTTTTACTATCATTCAATAATATAGTTAATAATCCATCAAATCATTTATTGACAGTCAAAGAAAAGAACCAAGAATTATTTGTAATTACCTTCTCATCTACTAGTTTATATCTAGTTAATATTTCTAACAGTGACAAAACTCGAAAAAGATTAAAATTGTTTAAAACCTAGCCTAGTGTATGTCGACGGAGTACGAGAAGAGATCACAAAAGTTTTATTAAAAATCATCATTTTTCATTGGAATTTTATATTTATAAACTGTTTTATATATATATTTTAAACAATTTACTATCTTAGTTTTCCATTTATATACGTACATCACAAGCATATTTTACATAATGCTACAGATAACCGATGTTGCTTCGTGTGATTCTTTGTCAGTATTTATTGGAACGTATTTTTTTAATGCTTCAAGAAAGTGTAGATAGGTACCAAGTGTCAATGGTGAAACATTCTCAGCTGTTACAACTTCACTTCTCATCGACTGAAACATCGTTTCTTGATTTTTTTGACACATTGAATAAGCTTGATGTAGCAAATGTCCGTTGAAATCAGTAAAGATAGGTAGACGCTGTACAAAATTATTATTGATGATTCAATAGAAAATACAAGTCGTCCATTTAATTTAAGAG